>OZ037994.1:41345137-41422637 GCA_964035705.1 Porites rus
TCATACTATGGCTTAAATACAGGCGTTTAGTATTTGATTGTAAAACTCCCTGAAGAAGTCTTATTTAGACGAAACGCGTAGGAGAATAAACAAGTTTTACAACAGCAGTTCGCAGAGTGCTGCTCCCTAGTTTAGTCTTAAAAATTAAAAAAATTAAAAAAATTTTAACAATTTTTCAAAATTTAAAAATTAAAAATTAAAAAAATAATTAAAAAGTGTGAAGTTTAGTGATTAGGGTTGGGAAACTGAGTGAATTAAGTTCCAGGTCAGTTTGCCCAATATAATGACCACAAATGAAACCTGATTCACTCTGTTTCCTAACCCTAATCACAAAACTTCAGAGTAATTTGGTGTTTGGCGTGGGTTTTCCGGATTTGGATTCCGGATTAAGAATGTTACAGTTAAAGTTAAAAAAATTGTGATGTACATCTGCAGTGCATTGTAATGAAATAATTATTCTGGTGTTAAATTAATAGCTATTGTTTATGCTGGTATATTTTTAACTTTCTTTGGTCAGGATGGTTACTTTGGGTTAACATCTCAACACCCAGGCTGTACTGCATGTAATTGTGACATGGCAGGGTCAGTGAACAAGTCTTGCTCTTCAACTGGGCAATGCTTTTGCCGTCCAAGATTCTCAGGGCTAAAGTGTGATGTAATTGAACAAAATTTCTTTCTGCCAAGTGTTGATTTTATGACATTTCAAGCCGAAGATGCTTTTGCTGTCTCTGTAAGTACTAATGTATATCAGTATCTTCTTGGTGTAAATGTGTGAACTTCTCTTAAATCTTTGTCTCTTTTCCTAAGGAATTTAGTGTCATCTTCTTAGCATTGATTTCTCTTCATTTTCACATGTCGTCCAGTAAAGTGATGTACTGTGAACATCCTACTAATACTCAACATTATTTTAATATTGATTTCTAACCTGAGACCCAAATACATTTTTATTTTGAGTACATGTTTACACTGTAGTCTTGGTCTACCGTCGTCTCAGCTAACTCCTTTTCTCTTCAGAACCTCATGCTTCCCTTGGAAAGCTTTGTTCTCCAAATGCAACATTCTTTCCCACTGATCATTGGATAATAATTGGATAATAACTTAATTACCATGCAATGAAACACAATGACATGATTATGTGATTGGTCAAGTTGATATTCGATTCTACAGTAAACAGTGCTCTGAGGTGATGCGCACTATCGACTGAAAGAAAAAAAATGGAATCAACACCATTTATAACACCTCTGTGCTGGAAACAAAAACTTCTAGTCAGTTTCAAGAAAATGCTTGAGTGTTTGCAGGCTCCTTTTTGATGGTGACCTGACACATGCAGGGCTCTTACAAGTTTTAAAGGGTCAGCTTTCCCCTGACTACAGCCCTGCAGCCCCACTTTTATGACAGCAATGATTTTTAATATTCTTTCCCTTCTGTATTATTTTTGTCCCTTTGCAGCCTCCAACAAAGAGAATTAACCATACAACAATCATCAATACTGCTGGTCAGAAAGTCCTTGTAGTGGGCGTGGTTCTAGCTGAAGGGACCAGTGGTCCTTCACCAACTGTGCTTCAGTTTACAGTAAACATCCCCAAGACTGGTTTCTTTAATTTCATTCTCAGATACAAGGTAAGATGTCAATCCAGGTTAGTTTGTGTTTTTGCCACAACTGCCCATAAATGCACACTGTCAATTCAGTGGCAGATCGAGGCCCTCAGATAAGGGGGGGCTTGGTCATCCAGATCGTGAGATAAAAGGGGGCGCGGGGACAGTCTCCAAAAACATTTTTTTTCCACCCTTTGGGCCTCAGTTTGGTCGAAAAATAAGGGGTGGGGGGTGGGCCCCCTGGGCCCCTCCCCTAGATCTGCCACTGCAAGTGATCACATGATTGACTTAACCTTTTACGTACAGTCAACCTTCCTTGATTAAGCAACCACCCCAAATGGGAAGATTTAATGGTTGCCTGCGAGAATTCATCGACAGGGGGTCTCTGCCTCTAAAATATTTTTTAAATTAAACACATCTACATTTTGGAAGAGACTCATTGCATGCAATTTCTAATTTACAATATGTGCATTTTCATGTTGTCACTAAACAATCTTTGCATATTCTGGATAGTGTAGTACATTCAGCGGACAGAGATCAAATAGTCACTTACAAGAGGGTAAAAACAATGGAAAATTATAAACCATCATCCAAACAAGGGGTTTCTGTTGCTTACAACGGGTGGTCATTTACAAGAGGTTCTAATATTAATTGTAGTATAAATTTGACTGGGAAAATTTTGGCGTTAAGATAGGTGGTTGCTTGCAAGAGGTGGCCGCACGCTGAGGTTTGACTGTATCAGAATTCTCCAATGACTGTGGCCTGGCAATCGGAAAAAGAAAAGAAGTTTTTCTCCAAAAATTGAATATTCTCCTCTTGTTTCATAAGTTAAAATGGTGTGATTTGGAAAGAGTAAATTCCTGTAAATCAAAAGCGCGATTTCAGGGCAGTCATTAAGTTTTGAAGCAGCCATAGCAAAAGAAGATTCATGCGTAACATTTCACAAAAATTTATTGTGCTGCCTTCAGCTTTCCATTTTCATCACCTGTAACATTAAGTGAGCTCAGCGGTAACAGGTGTTACAGGTTACGGTCCTTTTAATAGTGATGGCTGTGCCTCTTCATTTGTTGATAACATAATATGCCACCTCTACATTTTAATCATGTCTTAAATTTATTTCCAGACAAATAGTGACTGGTCCATGATTACTATCAATGCTTTGCTGCGGACAACTTTTATCCCGTTTTCCTGTAACAATGAAACTCAAGTCAACAGCAATGAACCTTACATCCTTCGTGGATCTTTGGCGGCAGCACTCGAAGCTTATGATTTTGGAAAGCAGTGTTTGCTGGCTGGGCAATACACAGTGAATCTGACCATTCCACAACAACAAGTAATCGCTTTAAGAAGGCGGAGGGCAGTAGTGTTGGACTCAGAAATTGTTGTGGACTCTGTAAGAATAACTTTCTTCTCCTTGGTAGCACTGCTCTAAGCTGTGACTTTTTTGGTCGCCATGGTATTTAGAAAAACATTTTTGCAACTGAAGTTGCAGTAACAGTTTGATTCAATGACAATTTTTAAGATGTAAAATATTTAACTTATTATTTGCCTTTTAAAACAAAACATGTGGTTTCTTTTATTACCTACAACTTCATCTATTGTCTCATCATTTCCCTGACAGTGGCATACATTAGATGATTGTTGTTGACTAAATTAAATAATAATAATCTTGTTTATTTGTTTGTTTGTTTTTTTTATTTTACTAGGCTTGTTTTGGTCTTTATGAATTTTGCATACAAATTGTAGCTATATTTAATTTTTGGAAAACTCTTTTGTTCCCCAGCTTGTGATTATGCCAACTGTATCAGAATATGATGTCTTTAAGTCAGCTTCCCCAGCGGTGCAGGAAAATATGACATATTATTTTAACCAGTCAGCCTCTTTGCGAAGCTGGTCAGCAGTTTCTGTTGAAGGAAGTGCTTCCCTCTCCCCAGTGTTTGGCGAGATCTTTGGGGAAGGACAAGGTAAAAACTTTACTTATTTAACTTACTTGTATATGTTTAAAAAACAATACCCCGCAAGGAGAGGTGTCTTTCTGGCATGGCAACATTTGCAATAGTCATTCGCATGGCTTGTCAATCACTTAGATGGTTTGTTTATATCCCTGACAGAGTTGGGCCTAAAAAAATGCTAAAAGCCATGCCAGAAAGAAACCTCTGCTCACAAATGAAATAGAAATAAGTTTTTTTCAAGACAAGACAAAATTTTAAAAATGACTAATTGTAAAGACAAAAGTTACATGTTCCATAGAGTATTGTCTTGCAACTATCAAATAATATTTCTGCGGACAATTACAGTCAAACTGACAAAACCGTGAACACTTGAAATATTTCAGAAAATGTTTATTGAGTTATAACCAGTGACAGAAAAAGAACAGGATGTGCAAGCCAGCCACAATACCACAAACTGACGTTGTACACGTAGCTTGGGGTTTAGACTCCTCATGCCTGATTGGCGTTTTTGTTGCAAAACAGTAACATTGATTCTAGAAATATTTTTGGTGTTCATGGTTTTGTTTGATTGACTGTAAATGAAAATCGGAGTTGAATTTTATAATATTGTAATCTCTTTACATGATTGTCATGCATTTGATAAAGATTCTGATTGTTTTTTAGTTATTTCTTTGTCATTTGTAATTCATGAATGCCATTTTTCCTTTGCAGGTTGCAACTGCAGTGAAGTTGGTTCAAATAACCCCCAGCAGTGTACCAGAAATGGAGGCCAATGTGACTGTAAAACAAATGTGATCGGTCGCACTTGTGATGCGTGCAGGCCTGATTATTTTAACTTCACTTCTGGTTATGGCTGTTCAGGTTAGATATCACCATTCAAGGGATTCTAGCACAGGGCTCAGTGTGCAAAGAAAGTAGTGTCCAATAGCATGGGGCTAGTGGATTTTGCTCTAGGGCTAGTGATTTTTGTTCCTAACTTGCCCGACAGGCAAGTGCTGTTTTTTGGGGAAATTCAAATTACAGAAGGATTGTAATCAATCCTGCTAATCAAAAACGGTTTTGGGGCTATTTTGGGGCTAGTTGAAATGACTTGTGGGCTTGTACATGCTAGTTACAGCTTGCCCGAATGGCAGGCTGTAAAACTGACTTTCTTTGCACCCTGGGGCTATAAGTAAGATTTCAGGTTGTTGGGTATATGCAGTTTATAGTAAGGAGAGAACCGAACAGCTAGGGATCAACTGTTCTTTTGGCCCTATTTTCCTTTAGTTTTATTATGATAGTACATGTAGCTGGAGGTCTGTCAAATAAAAATGCAGAGGGCATTGCCCAAGGTCTTGATTTGACTGTGTGTGGGTTATCTAAGTTATGGCCGGTGACAAGTTCAATTTTTACGCCTGGTTCAGTTTTAATTTTCTCTTGCTTTTTTGTATTGTGGTGTGCAATTACGTGACCAAAAAATATAAAAGAAAAAATTCTCATTTTATAATAATACACTGAGCGACTACATGCAGTGTATACAGCTGGCTGAACTGGGAACACCGATTGTACAATAATATTTTGTGCTGTGAACTTTGAGTGTGTTCTAAATAGTTGCTTGAAAATGATTTTCCACAGCTTGTAACTGTGATCTGACTGGTGCAAATGAAACATCTTGCCATGATGAGACAGGGCAGTGTTCATGCCGGGAAAATGTCACTGGACGACGCTGCAACAGTTGTCTACGAAATTACTATAACTTCAACAGTGGGGTTGGTTGTTCCCCTTGTAACTGTCATCCAGTGTACTCAAGCAGTCTTCAGTGTGATGATAACAGTGGTGTCTGTAGCTGTAAACCTGGTATCAATGGTGGAAAATGTACAGGATGTGCTGACCAGTTCTATAATTTAACTGGTCAAGGTAAGGCCATGTTGTTTGTGCATAGTTTGGCACTGTAAGTGACTGGTCTTTGGGTGTAGTGCATTGACATATAAAAGATACATGTGCCAAGCAACATTTGTGTAGGTACTGTGTAGTAGAGAAATACAGCAATAGCATCGTGGCCATTAAACTGTGATTGCTTGTGGTCCTCTTGTATGGAAAGGCTTTTGGGCGTGACGTTCAGTGTACATGTAATACAATCGTTCATTCTTTGCATGGATGAGTTTGTCAGTGTGTCAAACTCCCAATTTAGTATTTTCAGGTTCACATCCCCGTTATGACTACTAGCTGGATTTGTTTCTTGGTCTTTCAGGATTTAAATCATCCCCCATACTTGGTTGCATCCATCTAGTTGCCTCCTGCCAGTTGGGGTTTTTAATTCTATTCTATTCTATTAAATTTACCGGTATTTGTTTCTTATTATTTGAGTAGAAAACTCCAAAACTTTACCTTACAGTCCAACACCAAATTCTTTAACCCTTTATTGTTTAAGTTCCGAGAGTGACCAAGATCAACTCTCCTTAACAACATCAATACATCATCATCATCAATAAAAAAAGCATACGAGAATTATTAACAAAATGGTCACCATGATTTCTCTTATTAAATTTTCCCAGCTATAAATCTTTAAGGAAATCTAAGGAGATCAGTTTGGAGAATTTGTGTGTGGGAAATATTTGGATATTTGTATGTGAATATTGTGGCTTAAAGGGTAAGCCAAGGAACAAATTAATTAGTATAGTTAAGTCGTGTAAGGGTATGATCATCCAATTTGTCCTCATCCTTATTGTTTAATCCAGAATTGTTAAAATATAACCCACAGGCTGTCGACCGTGTGAATGTAACAGTGCTGGAAGTGTCAACCTTATTTGTAACAAGACCACAGGCCAGTGTCCTTGTAAGACCTTTTCACTTGGACGCCTGTGTGATACATGTCCGTCTGGTTCCTATGGCCTGGCTGCCAATCACTCTGAGGGATGTCTTCAGTGCCAGTGCTCAAACAAAACGTCGAATTGTACTCGTGACTCAGGATGGCTCGTATCGGAGATTACAACCGGCCTTTCTTTTCTCTTTGACAACACGAATGTTGATGGATGGACTGCTAATAACAGTGTTGAATTTGTGGAAGTACTTTTAGACTGGGAAATTGCAGTAGAACCTACCCGCAAGTAAGTATGATTCTTGTCATCTGATTGCTTTCCCGAGAGGGCGAGATGTCCCCTTTTTGCCCGCCCGCGTGGGATTTCCCGCATTGGTACGACAAAAAAAGTTCTTTTTTGGCCCTATAATAAATCCTTAGTTGATCAAGCTTGTTTTGTTAAGATGGCTGGATACTGGCTAAGTTCTTTTTTTGCGTTTTAGTGACCTCGACTTCGCCTTTATTGTTTGTTTATTGTTTTGTTTGCCAAAAATTATACAAATCAAATAAAATCTAATTACTTAAACTCTCATGGCGAGGAAGCCCAAGAGAAGCCACCGGGCTTATAAGGAATGGGCTCCCTCAGTTAGATAATTAGAACAAAATATTATCATTATAAAAGAATATTGTCGTCAAAAAGAATATTGTCGTCATGGCGGCCGGTCGATGGATTTTCTACTCCGCCATTTTGATGATTTCCCTCGATATATTTTGTTCCAATAAGGATTACCTTACTCTAGAATGCGGCCGAAAGGACCCTTTAAACTGCCAAACCGTTTCTCTCTGGTCCTTTCATGGAACTCAGCTAAATCCCTACGGCTTCGCCTGGCTTCACCTGCAACCTTCTCGAAGACCTCGTGGTAAAAGATATCTATCTGCTCGTTCGTCGCTGTACCCGAATCATGATGCCAGTTTCTCGTTAACAAGGGTTGCCCGCAGTGGAGACGTGGCCATTAACCCTGGCCCTGACCCTGCGAGTACTGCGGCTAGTGAGTCCTTGAAATTGACTAAAGTAAGAGCAAAATGTTTTTTATGTGAACGGGTCATTAGTAAAAACACGAAACGGATCTTGGAGTGTTCAGAATGCTCACAACAGGCTCATTGGAAATGTGCAGGATTGACCAAACAAATGTACGCTCAAGCAGGTAGCTGGAACTGCTGGAGTTGTTGCTCTCCATTTAATTTCTCGGATTCCTTTTTTCAACAAGATAATATCGACGAGACTGATTTCAATTTCACTGACATTTATGCAAATCTTGAGGTGCCAACCGAAGGAAATTATGCAAATCGATCCACACCACCCGAGGCGATCGAAGCTCGAGGGACAACAAATGTACAAGGAACAATGCTGTGTCATTTGAACATCAACAGCATACAAAACAAATTTGAAGAACTGACTGAGACGATTAAATCCCTGAAAGCGCAGATTGTACTTATAAGTGAAACAAAAATCGACTCCACTTACCCAAAGGATCAATTTAGCCTGCCTGGTTATTCGTTATATCGAAATGACAGGAAAAAAGGCGGTGGTGGTATTTTGGCTCTCATCTCCACCGTAGTCCCATGTAGGAGATTAAAACCTGATCGTCACTACCATTGTCTAGAGCCAATTGTGCTGAATGTGAAAATTGGGAAGATAAATATGATAATAATTGGTCTTTACCGACCACCTAGACCATTAGTGGGAGCATACCAGCAATCGCTAGAGGAAGAACTGAACCACATTTGTACTTGGGCGTCGCTTCAAAGAGAAGCAGTGACTGTCATTGGTGACCTTAACCTAGATAGGCTAAGGCCTCAGAGAAAGGAGGGCAAATTACTCCTGGACCTCGAAATGGTGCAGGGCTTTGAATGTCTCATAAAGCAGCCAACTAGACTGGATAGAAACGGAACAACAACAACAGCCACGCTTATCGATGTACTACTGACCAACCAACCAGACCTGTTCATTGGAGGAGGAGTTTACCACCCTGCTCTAAGTGATCATATGCTCATCTATGGTATAATGAAAGAAAAAGCGAGGAAACATTCACGTAGAATCATCCATTTCAGGAGTTACAAAAATTTTGATCCGGTGAAATATGACAACCTACTAATGACGGCACCTTGGCATGTCGGAAACTTGTTTGATGATGTTGAGGACAAGGTGTATTATTGGAATACAATCATGCAAGACATTATGGACGAATGCTTCCCTCAGAAAAAGAAGCGAGTTAGGGATAAAGACATACCCTATATGACGACCGCATGGAAAAATGCCATCCGAGCAAAGAGAAGAGCTTTTAAGAAGTATCTAAATGAACGGACACAACAAAACTGGGAAGAGAAAGTGAAATGTCGAAATGAGGCAACCAGACAACGAAGAATTGCTGTACGGCAATACTGGAAGAAAAAGACGTCTGACCTTAAAGAAAACCCAGGAACGTTCTTTGAAACTTTTAAACCGTTTCTTGGATCTAAGAAAGGGGTCTTGGGAACTGATATTAACTTAAAAGTTGACGGCAAGATCATTAGCAACCAAGAGACTGTTGCGGAAATATTAGCAGGTCACTTCGCTACGATAGCAAGCGATATTGGGGATGTCAACTTAAGAAACTCCTCGGAGAATGACTTAAATAATCATCCAAGTGTCTTGCAAATACAAATGGCGAGTATCTCAGAACCAATGATCGAGTCCAATCCAGTCAACCAAGTACAAGTTAGAAAGGCTCTGGAGTCACTTAATACGAGGAAAGCATCAGGATATGACAATATGCCAGCCAGAGTACTGAAATATGGAGCGGAAAAACTTGCTATACCACTGGCGAATCTGTACAATTCATGTATTACAAATCGACAATGGCCAAACAACTGGAAAAGGGGGGAATGGACGCCCGTCTTTAAGAAAGAGGATCCACAAGATTGTCGGAACTATCGACCAATAACTGTCCTTCCAGTGGTTAGTAAGGTGTTCGAGCAGCTACTTAGCGACCAGATTTCTAAGCAATTCGACAGCCGTCTGGATCCCCGAATTACGGCATATCGTAAACGCCACAGTTGTGAAACAACATTGATAAGTCTTATTGGAGCGTGGAAATCAGCACGTGATAACCAGCAAATTGTTAAAATCTTATCTACCGACTTGAGTAAGGCTTTTGATTCGCTTCATCCGTCCTTAATGATCAGCAAATTAAAAGCGTATGGTTTTAATGACGAACTATGTGATCTACTTCGATCTTACCTGTGTAATCGATTGAACCGACTGAAACTGGGAACTTTCAGAAGTGAATGGAAGCGTACAGATAGGGGTTGTCCACAAGGATCGGCCCTTGGCCCATTGTTATGGAACATCTTTCAAAACGATCTGACATACGTAATAACTTCGCATCTCTCTATATACGCGGATGACCATCAAATGTTTGAAACAGCGGGGAACCTGAAAATGGCTGACACCAATCTTATGAGGAATGCCAATAGGGCCTCCGAATGGTACGCTAGCAATCTGCTACAAGGAAACCTGAGCAAATATCAAACTGTGACTTTAAAGCATAACAAGACAGACAGTAACACTCCATTACACTTTCAAGGAAACACCATCGAATCTTCTGACTGTCTTAAGTTGCTAGGGGTCACCATAGATGAACAGTTGAATTTTAACACTCACATTAATGAAATATGTAAGAAGGCGAGTCAAAGAGTAGGTGTAATGTTAAGGCTTAAAAAACTTGTCCCTACCAATGCTAAATTAACTCTGTATAAATCAGCCATATTGCCTTACTTAACCTATTGCCACCTGACTTGGCATTTCTGTAGTGCTACCGACAAAAGAAAGCTTGAACGGGTCCAAGAAAGAGCACTACGCGCAGTTTTCCTAGATAAGCAATCAAGCTACCAAGCATTGCTGGAGAAAAGTGACCTAACGACTCTTCAGAACAGAAGACTGCAAGATATTGCTATCCTTATGTATAAGGTGAAACACAAACTATGCCCCATCAAAATATCCGAGCTATTTCACGCGCATTGCTCACCCTACAACTTGAGGACGGCAGAGTTCGCCATTCCCAGATTTAGGACCAATAAATATGGTAAACACTCGCTCACCTACCTGGGACCAAAGTTGTGGAATAAGCTGCCAAGCGAAATCAGAACTCTCCCATCATTATTTAGTTTCAAAAATTGTATTCGTAAAGTTGATCTAGGTGTAATGATAGACGACGACAATTGCTCCAATTGCATCCTTTGTAATTCTTAATCTTTTTAAATCAATTATTTCATTAGTTGATAGTTAGTAGGTTTTTAACTATGTTATATTGTTAGGTAACTATAATTGCATCCTTTGTAATTCTTAATCCTTTGTAATTCTTAATCTTTTTAAATCAATTATTTCATTAGCAGATAGTTAGTAGGATTTTAACTATATTATATTGTTAGGGAACTATATTATATTGTTAGGTGTCCCCAATTAGTAGAGGGGTTCTTAACCCCATCGGCTAGACATTTCAAGACACATTAATAAAGTTTATGTATGTATGTATGTATGTAATTACACATTACGCCTCGGTCTATAAAAATGCAAAAAAGAACTCGGCCAAGTGCAACCGTCTTGACCTTAGGTTTGGTCAATAATGCATAAAAATGGCCTTGCGATCCAAGAGTCTCTCCGAAGTTTGGGAGGCCTCCAGGTATTGGCGAGGTCATTCTGAGTTAAAATGGAATGAAGGGACCAACTCTTGGAGAGATGATAATTACCTGTATTGTGTCAAGGAGCCTCTGTTACCTAGGGTACTGCACATTAAGCAAACAAGCTTAAAGAGCTCCTTACCCAGCAAGAAAATCTACTTGTCCTGGATGACCAAACGGGAATTTATTTCAAGCCTTGCTTCAAGCCCCCGTAAGCTGCGGTTTTTTGCAAGGTTTATGAAGTCGATAGCGTTCAAAGTTACCACGCATGTGATAATAACAAATATCATCAATATGACTTTTTTTCAGAGGATCAATGAGAGTTGAGACCAGTGGATCTGATGAATTCTATTTTATTGCTCCTGATAAGTACCTTGGAGACAAGAGATTTGCGTACACCTTTACACTGTCATTCAAACTACAACAGGACAATGCGACGTTTCCTGCGGCATCTTCGACAGGGGATGTTATTCTTAAAGGCAGGTGGTTTGATCAGCCACTTGTTACAAGCCTCAGCACTCCACCGTCTACAGGAGACAGTTTTACCAGTTATGAGGTAAGAGTAGATTGTAATATCAAGAGGTTAGCAGCATTTATCGTAATCGCTCAAATTTCCGCCCTCTCTTTGACAATAAACGTCCCACCCCCCCCCCCCCCCCTCCCTTATCCCCCACCTTCTTAGCATTAGCCTCCCTTTGAGGCTGGTAATATTTCTAACCCACAAGAAAGGAAAAACTGCTGTTCCTTAAAGGAGCTGTGTCACGGAACTTATTACAATTCAATCAGTGAGAGTTGCCACCAAATTGGGTAAAACATAAGTAAATAACAATAAGGCCAGAAAATATTAAAAGAAGGTATAAATACTTCAGCAAATACAAAAATGGCACGGATGGACAAATTTGAAGAAGATTAAACTTGTTAGCTGAACAGTTTTTGAAATTTAATTCTTGTTTTTAGCCTACGTGTTTGAAACGTTTGTGATAATCCTTTGGGAGAGGTATTTGTTTGATGGGAAGTTGTGATTTTGTCTTTTACAAGTAAATGTTTCGCTTATGTCGAAACTTTTCTGTAATATTTTGTTTCTTAGGTTAAATTTGTTGAGAGTGAATGGAGGGTCGGAGATACTTCTGGTCGTCAACCTACAAGCTACGAAATGATTAAAGTATTAAGTGACCTAGTTTCCTTGCGCATCAGGGCTAAATGGACGTCGCTTACAACTCAACTAAACAGCCGACTTGGTGACATTGTTATGACTCTAAGCAACAGGTATGCGGTATACATTAAATCTGCTATGTTTCCTTCCATAAGCCGTTTTCAAAAATACCACAATATTCTGAGTTTTCCCCCCAAGCATTGTTATCAATTTCCCTTCAGGCAAATAATAAAACGATACGCCTTGCCCTTTCTTGGCAGCGTTTTTACTCACATCCAGTTTTCACTGTATGAGCTGTTCAACTCAACCGTAAGCCAGCCATTTCAAAAAGTTGAAGGGAAGCGACCCTGTCAGTTGGGTTTCTGTGCCCTGCGATAAATCAACCAATCAGATAAGTGTTTGTTTGAAATTTCCCGCGCCAAGAACTCGCTGCTCGCGGCACGTATCGCGGGAACAAAACTCGCGTCTGACCCCTTCTACTTTGACACATAAAATACCACGATAATTGCATTTAGAGATAAATGGGAAAAACTGCATTTTCCACGGTATGTGTAACCACAACTTTCAAACCGCTCTCGTTTAACTGAAAACCGTTCTGTTGCCATAATTGTCATGTTGTTTGCTCTTCTTCATTATCTTTCAGGACTAGTGTTTTAGCCTCACCAGAAAATGGTTTCAATGTAGAGCTTTGTAACTGTCCACCACAGTACAAAGGAAGCTTTTGTGAGGAGTGCGCCGAGGGGTACACGCGCAGCACACCGAATGGAGGGCCTTACGTCACATGCGTTCCTTGTCAGTGTTACGGGCACTCGAACAGCTGCGATCCTGAGACTGGCGTATGTCATAACTGTGCACACAACACGACAGGTAATATAGGTAGTATTTACACGGTGAATATAGCCCGCTTTATTATGGTTTGGTTTCCACAACTTGTCTGTGTTTGCCTATTTCCGTTCCCTTCTAATAGTTTCATTAATATTTAAAAGGATGTTCCTTCGCTATAGTTTATTTTATGAGGCAGAACTTTAGTTATTTCTCAGTATTTTACGAAAAAGGAAATTTTAATTTGGGGGCAGGGAATTTCTTTCTTTGTCTGTCGTCTTCAGGTTGTATGCACTGGATATATTATCAAGTACCCTTCCTTTTACTTCCATTTACGGAACAAGGACCTTTATCTGTTGAAGGTTGCATCTCCAACAATTTGTCTGATTCTCTGTTAGGTGATCATTGCCAGAAGTGTTCAGATGGTTGGTATGGTAACGCTAAAAATGGTACCCCGGATGACTGTAGACCCTGTCCATGCCCTGGTGGACCGCTCGCGTCCAATCAGTTCGCCAAGACTTGCTTTGCAAACGAAACTGACGGATTACCGACCTGTAACAACTGTTCACAGGGTACCACTGGACGAAACTGTGAAATGTGCATGGATGGATACTTTGGGCGGCCGTGGGTGAGTAGACGTAAAAATGAACCCCAAATTGCTTACTTAAAAAATAAAGAAGCCTTGTCTATGCTTTGTTCTTTTGTAAAGCACGCAGGAAGCGGCTAGAGCAGGAAAGAAGTGTAGTCGGGAAACAAACGTAATCGAGTGTTGCTCTCTACTTCTTTAGTGCTCTAGCTGCTTTCTAAGTTAAATTCCCAATTCATTGGTTTATTTTATCACAGGAGCCAGATGGGCAGTGTCGCCGTTGTGAGTGCAATGACAACATAGATCTTGGTGTTAGTGGAAACTGTAACACAACTACGGGACAATGCCTCAAGTGTCTCTACAACACAACTGGATTTAACTGTGAATGGTGTGCTCCTCAATATTACGGAAGTGCCTTGAACAAGAACTGCACACGTATGTACTGCTTGAGTTATTTTCTCTCCTTTGAAATATCGTTTATAATTTCTTAATGTAGTCAGTAACAGATTTATTTTTTATTCTCGTACCTCAAATAATGTAAAAGCAAACTTTAATGTAAGAAACCGCGGATTAAGAACCGTATATATGTATATATAAGAACCATTCTCCACATAACGACGAACAATTTTTGCCTGTTGTGGAAAATCGGAGGATCTTATAATATGTGGACTATAAATGTATTTCTTTAAGACATACATTGTAGGGCTAGGACGCCGTATATAGATAATATGATGACTTCTGTGGCATGTTTCTTTCTCTGAGGTATTCAGTATGCCAGTGAGTCAAACTTTGTTGGTTTTCTTACAGATTTCTACAATTTAATCGTCTCAGTTACTTAAATTCCTCGGCAACATCTGATTTGCTGTTGGGATGGTTTCTCAACTATGCTTAGTGTTCCTAGAAAGTTTCTCTTGCTAACAAAACGCAAAGTTGGGTCTAAAGGGACAAAATTTCTCAAAAATGATAAGCTTAAGCTTCCGCATAAGACGATGTCCTAAAGTTAGTATCCTTTAATATTTATAAATGTTTTATAGCAATGTTGTCGTTTCTTGTTACAGGTTGCAACTGTTCAAGTGTTGGTGCTGTTGACAATGTGTGTAATAATATGACCGGGGATTGTGACTGTGAGCCTTTCGTGACCGGCAAGTCATGTGACCGGTGTGAACAGTACGCCTACAATTACACGGAGTTTGGCTGCTTACCCTGTAACTGTAGTTCCTTTGGTTCAACTGACCTTCAGTGTGACTCGGTAAGAACAAATTCTACGTAGACGCAGTCTTTTCTACTACAGCCATCAGCGCAAAGTAAGAAGCGGAGGGAAAAAGGAAAAAACGAGAACGGAAGGGAGGGAGGGACAACTCTCTTACCCTCTCTCTCTACGGCTCGTGCATTCTCTACGCGCTGTCTGTTGTGTTTTCTTAGTACAGGTGCTTGAAACAATTATCTGAAATGTTATGTTATTTATAACATTTTCCTTCCTTTCCAGATATATGGCAACTGTAGCTGCAAACCAAACGTGATTGGTCAAAAATGTGATATGTGTGCTGCTAATTTCTTCGACGTCACACGCAGTTGTTTAGGTATGATCAATATAAAATATGAAGCAATGCTACTCTTGAGTGTAAACAACTTTTACCTCGGTACACTTCCGGCAAATTACATGAAATGTGGCTTGTGTGTCTCTGGTCATTCTGCATTTCGTTTATTTCTTTTTTAGAGTGTAACTGCACAGCTAACCAGACCATTGCAAACTCAACCTGTGACCAGAGATCTGGTCAATGCCAGTGTCGTGTCAGTGAAGCAGGAGGACTGTACGGTGGTAGACAGTGTGAAGGATGCGCCAAGCCGTACACCGTCGGTGAGTGGTTTTATTTTTGGCCTGTTTATATAGCAACAGCAACTTTCGCTCGGCGCAAGCGTAACGCTTTGATTACAGAAGTACTGCGAGCAGTTGTTTCTTTTTGTCAGTCGAGTAGTCGGTTTTTTAACGCCCCGAGAGACGTTAACAAACCGACTCCGCGACTGATTAGCCACACAAACGACTTCGTAAATGCTAAAAGTAATACCAGAAAGAAATCCTGGGTACATCTACCAGCCATCTTACTCCCCAGTTGGATACCTGACGATTAATGATAAGCCTTAGAGTGCTTGTAAACCACTGACAAAGAGTGCCGGCCCAAGATGTTACTGTATTTACACCACTACTGACTCCTTTTTTTACGTGTTTGGAAATACATGCCATACCCGAGACGAAATAGTTGCTTTTCTTTGTCAGAAATAATACGTCGTCGAGTTTACGGTTAACACAGGAAAATGATAGAGCCTTCTTTTCCCGTGACAGAGATAGCCTTACCGTAGGGGCGTTGGTTTGGATTGCCACCACGATTGTTGCCTAACAAGTCAAAAGAACAAACAAAGGAAACACTAATATTGGAGCCCCATGTATAGCCTGCAAATACGGCCGTCTCTTCTCGCTCCTTGCCGCTAAGGACGTTTCGCTAGGCTACCTTAGGAAGTGAATTCTCTTATAGACTCCTTTTGTATTGAAACGTTAAGATCTATCTAGAAAATGGATTGTTGTTTAAACTTCATGGGTCGATTATTCAAACGAAGTCTAACTTAAGTCGCGGTCTAACAAATCTTTGGACCTCAAAATCTGTTCCTAAGTGGGTTATTTCAAGGAGATCAATACTTTTCTTGTCTACTCTGTATGCTTTCATAAAACTGTTCATAATAAATGGTCTTTAGATAAAACCGTTGGGCAAACTGAAAATGGTTTAGAACGCGGTTTTGTTTAACACTGGCTAAACTACGTTTAAATGACTAGCACCATATATTTTTACTGGCATGTCTGTAAAAGAGGGGTGTATCTTGAAGACTAAATAATTATGTGAATCTCGGTTTGATTTTTAGGGAGTCCACCCAGGTGTCATCCATGCACAGAGGCTTGTTATAGGAATTGGGTAGGGCTGATCTCTGATGAGACAGAGAAAGTGAACGAGTTGAAAGGCAATGTGACAGAGCTGCTAGAATCATTTGGCAGCATGTCTGTGGACGGAATTAATAGTACTTTACGAATGCTAACGGCAAACGTCACTTACGCAAATGGAATTTTCAGCAGCGGGGGAAGGGCTGACTTGGTGAAGAAACGTGAACAGATTAACCGGGTAAGTTCAGTAGAATATCTTCGTGCGGACACCGCAGAGCTGTAAATTACAGTCATCCTACAATGACGGCAGGGGGTTCATTAAGATTTTGAACAGGAGGGCAATTGAGTTTGACAACCGGGCAAAGACTTGGCAAGGCCCGGAGGGCCTTGCCTTCTAGGGGGGTCCGGGAACATGCTCCCCCGGAAAATTTTGAAATTCTAAAGTCGCAGGGATGTGTTTTCCTGCATTTTGAAGCTGCAGACAGTGACTTTCAAGTAAAAGGTTAAATCACAAAGATGTCTACTCACCTCTTGGCATTTTCTCTACTGGAGGCCCTTTAGTTGAAGTCGAAAAATAATCCGCTATCGAACGCGTTCTTTTCTGGGTCGCCATGCTCACGTGCTCGCAACACTGATACATTTCAGGTGGTCGTTTATGAAGCACAGGTCTTTTCGCAATGTGTTATGGGGCGATTCTTGTTTTTATCACATAATAAACAAGGGCATTTCATGCCGCGTGTAATAAAGTGGAAATTGCACGGCAAAGTATGTTTTACACTCGATAAGACTTATCAAGAAAAGGGCACGATTGTAACTTAAAACTGTTTTTGATCGTTCCTTGTATTAAAAAGAAGTTCTTTGAGATGTAAAGCAGCCGGGCAAAGTCGTGTTCACAGCCGGTCAATTTGCCCGGTGCCCGGCCCTTAATGAACCCCCTGATGACGGTCCGACAAAAATTTGTCTATTCGCCACTTTTGAAGTGTGAAAGGAACTCGACCGAGGTGACTTTCGCAAAGATTTTTGGGATGGAAAAAAATTGACCAATAGCTGACCAGGGCGTCCCCAGCAACAATCCCAGAAACCATTGCAGCACACATTTCGGCACCAGTCCCCTTGTCATTCCTAAAGTCAGTGGCGAATTGTCAAATACTAAAGAGTATCATTTTGTATCGGAACGTTTCCATAGTCAGGGCTGACACAAAAGATTTCGACTTGTCGGGTATGGTTACATGCAATTAGTAAGCGGCGAATGGAAGATTTTCCCTAAGATTCATACAGTTTCTACTACTCAGCACTGATACTTCTGTAATGCCGGTACCTGCCTCTGTCCCTTTGATGTCCTTGATTATCAAGGAGGTTAGTTACCTCAGGTAGTATCATAGGCGGCCCAAACTTACTTTGCGAAAAGTAATTTACATGCCATAGGGGAAAATACTGAGATCTGCGAACGCTAAATAGAGTTAAATCTAACTTTTCCTTCAATGAACCAACGACTCCCTCCATACGACGAAGTCAAACAGCATGCATAATGACTGTCTCTCGCCGGCTTGCATGCGAGCAAGCTCTCTATGTGGGGGAGTCGCGAGAAGTCACGCGAGAGAAGGAGTTTGCCCGCAGGCTAATCTCTCGCGTTCTGTTTGTTTTTAGTGTTTGGGTATTCTAGATTGTGAGAGACTTGGTGATTTAATGGTATTTCTGCTTAGTAAGAGCGAGTCTTGTTATGTCAATGATATTTTAACCAGACAATCAGAACTAATTTTAAAAATCTTTTACAGATTCAAAACTCCGTCAACTCTTTACAACAGCAATTGAACTCTTCCCAGCATTCAATCGAGGACGCGCAAAAGTACCTGGCAGAACACGTGGTGAACTACAACGGGAGCGTGCGTATTCTTCCAGCCACCCCTCTGTCGTACCCATCTTTCCCTGTGGTATGCCCCAGCGGGGGTGGGCTTAGTGTGATTGTTGACTGGCAGTGTATTGAAGCCATGGCACAGAGCTACCGCCAAAGAGCTATGAAAGCTAACGCCTCGGGATACGCCAACTACACCAGTATTCGAAATAGTTACAGCATGGTAAGATGCTCAGATGCACTATTCTTGTTTCTACTTAAACTGGGGTGAAGAGAGACTTTTTTTTTAAATCGTTCAGTCGACGCGATTGTCTCAGTCGTTGCTCAAAGGGCTCGCACACGGTCTTGAATTCTTGAAGAAGTCTTGAAATTTGCCTCGCAATTTTCCAGACCTAAAGTCTTGAAAAATGATAATAAGTCTAGAGTTTTGTTTTGGAAAGCTACAACAATTGCTCTATAAGGGAAAGTTTTTTAGTTTTATTGTTTTGGTCAAATCTAATTCAACCTTGCTCTTACGTTTGCAGCGCATCATGAAAAAAAGTTTGTTCCGGCGTTTTTTAAGGTCTCTATTGATCACCTATTTGATAACCTTCAGTCTGAAAAAAGAAATAATTGTTTTGGAAAAAAGTCTGCAAAACGTCTTGAATTTTGGATCCAGAAATCTGTACGAACCCTTTGCTCAGAGTTAGGGGTTTTACTTAAAGAAAAACAAAATGATTATTTGAATCAATTTGAATTCGCACTCCAGACAGGTGTATTTCGTGATTTTTTTGTTGCAAAATTAAAGTTTAGATAAAGCGAGATGATTATTGTTGAACACCTTTTGCTTCTCAAAGTTATTTAACTACAAAGTATATTGAGGAATCCGAAAACATGAAAGAGTGCAGCTAGAAACAGGCGGCGCTGTATGTCTCTTTTAGCTATTTAGGCCATTGAGCGTGACCGAGTGGTCAGCGCGTGGGACTTGCAATCTGGCCTGGGTTCGAGTCCCGCTCTGGCCACTTGCTGGATTTGTTCTCGGTTGTCCAGATTTCAAATCCTCGGTTCACGCCTGCTTCCAGTTAGGATTTTAATCGTGTTAAATTATATTTGTGATAGTTGTTTCTAATTATTTGAGTGTAGTGCCTGTAAACTAGCCGGATAAGCTGAGTGCTCCTTACTATAAACAAAGCTGTAATTTTTTGACATTAGTTCTTTGTCTTTGAAACAGATTCAGCAGGCAAATACAACAGCTTATCTTGCTGCTAATCAGATCAGCGAATCCATCAACAAACTCGGGCTGGTGTCAGGGTTACGAGAGTCAGTCGAGTCACGTTTCGGTGACAGCTTTCAGAGCATGTATCGTAACCATTCACAAAAGCTGGAAGAGATCAGTCAAATCATTTCAGTTGTACAGGAGTTGGTGTCGCTTGCGCAAGACTTGGGCGTGAAAGCGAACATGAATTTGACGCAGGCGATGGAGATTGCTTCAGAAGCGAAGAATGTTTCGGGTCAGCGGAGGCGTGAAGCGCAAAGTGCGCGGAACAGCGCTTCAAATGCTCTCTCTGATGCGATGCGGGTGGAGATGGAAGCAGAGAATGCCTTGAATACAGCTACAGAGTTTAAGGTCAGTTTGCATGCCTCATGATAAATAGGGAATTGATAGGGAGGATCTTGCATATGCGATGTCGGATCAGAATGTTTGGGTTGTTTTGTGCGCCCCGGCAGAAACCAGCTACGCGACTGACAAGCGACGCGAACGACTTCGTAAACGCTAAAATACATGAAAAAGAGAAACCTCTGCGCGCAGTATAGAGCGAAATGGCAGAATGATGATGGTGAATGATAAATAAATTGGCCCGCTCGAGAAAAATCTGTTGAAAGTAAAAATGAATTTTATCCATAGTCGGAGAAGTTCAATCAAAAGTTAAAAAAAAAAGAATCATTTATCGTGGAAAAACAATCATTGGCGTATAACTCCGACTGGAGATATCGTGGAGAACGCAGAGAAATCCAAAACGAAAAGAAGAAAATTTATGAACTGGCAAAGAAGTTGGAGAAAAATTTGATACTCCAAAGTGAGTGACATTTTTATGATGCTCAGGGAAATGTCAAGGGAAAATGAAGTCGGGAGAATATAATTTTGAATGGACAGTAATAATATAGGTTACACGCTTGTTGCTATTGGTGACATCACCTACTGTGTAGTTTTCGTTTTTCAAAACTCTCGTTCATGTTACTCGAAAGCGATCATTATTTTTTTTTCTGTGTGTTTGTCAGTGCGTTTCTTATTCGAAAAAAAGGAGGGAAGCGCTCATTTGAGTAAATGAAAGTAATTTGAAATGCGCGCTAATCACCACTATAGAAACGACTGGAATACTGTGCCTTGGAAACTCTCGCAAAGACTTCCGGGACTGTTACTAGGGACAGGGAAAATTGGCCAATAGCTGACCGGTACCTAGTAACAATCCCAGAAACAATTGCGGGACGCGATTTTGTTCCAGTTCCCTCCTCGTTTCTAAAGTGGCGAACAGGCCATTTCTGAGTCATCCAAAGACTACCGCAGTATATGTCAATTGAACATTCTAATTTCTAGGAGAATGCCACGAAGGTTCTTAATTACACGAAGGAAGCCATTGTTAACGTAACAGAAGACATCAACACAATAGCAAGAGTGAACAACATGACAACTGAAGCCACGAGGATTGCAGATGAAGTTCGAACCTTGACCATGCCGGTTACGCTGCACCAGATTCAAAACTTAACAGAAGATATACTAAACACTAACGTCAGCCGTGAGATGGTGAATCAGACTTTAGAAGCAGCTCAACAGGGGCTCAAGCAAGCCAGACAGGTGGAGGAGTTATCACAGAAGGCCATGTAAGTTGGAGATTTGTTAGATAAAAAGCCAGTTGTTAAGGTTTTGGCTTTTCAGCTTGCTATTTACAGATTTTTTGGTGCTGTGTCTTTAAAGTGAGAGTAGACTCATTTGCATCGTACACGCATATCCGTCTCATTTGCCTGTTAGATTATTTTTCCATCTTAGAGACACTGACAACGCGATCGCCACTTTGAAGACTAAAAAATAACAGTCCGTTCACAGTTTAGTAATAGCCTGTTGAAAGAATGGGAAGTGATTTAAGAAGAGAGGATTAGCCACCGGATTCAAAGAAACAGCAAACAATCGATGATTGACTAAAATTTGGTTAATTGTGATCTCATCCCATTTCGACTTTCATCTCATTTTTGTTCTTTCCTTTTTGTTTTAAACAGAACCGTGGCACAACAGACACTCGGCCAAGTGCAGGATATAGAGACAGCTATTAACTCATCCCAGCATCTCAGACAGCAAGGACTCACACTACAGCAACAAACTGATACAATGATCAATAACATCAACAATATCACTCAGACGGTAAGAGAATAGCCTCCCGCGCAAACCGTCTTAGGGGTTCGTCACGTATTCCTGCCCGACGGTACTGGGGAGGATTGCATGACGAGCCAAAAGAACGTCTGCGTGGGAGGTTAGTAAGAGAATGATCTACTTTTTGCTTCCTCCGTTCCTCATGTCGAGGGTCAGCGTTACTTGGGCACCGAACAGATATATTTTTTAGGTTCTGTTCACACAATAGAGGATAGCTTTTTGTGTCGACATGAAATGCCACCCACCTTTCCGATATGTGACTCTCCACTTTAGAGATCGGCTCGGCGCAGCTTTTAGGGGCATCCAACGACGGTTTCCTCCTGAACCGTTAAAAACACTTTTTAGACTGTTCAGAGTACTTTAAGATCTCTAGAAATGCATTGTAAGCGGCCCTATAGAATTTGTATCTGTTCGGTCATCCTAGGGAAACTTGAGCCTCGTCGAAATTACAGGGGCTATAGTATTATTTTTCCGAAATTTTAGATGAAATTAAACGTTTTACGAAAGTGAGAATTTTTCTGATTCCTCTCTCCATCACATTTTGGAATCAGAAACTTTTAGGTTTTCTTTTTTCTACCATAAAATAGTGTAACCTAGTCTGCGAGCAAGCTCTCCTATTTGGGCGAGTGAAACGAGTGTAACCTGGGGAGTGAAATGCGAGAAATTAAACTTCAGAATATCGTGGGGAATTTATCAGCTAAGTTTCGAAAATTGTACGTGAATCGAACTGTCATCTAGAAATTGTTAACCGTCCTCAAGCTATAGAAAATTCTAGGCAATATTTTCTTCTCCGAACAGATATTTTACAGAAAACAGTCGTTGGGTGCCCCTGAGCTCGCCCCGTTGCAGAAATCACCGTTCTTTTGCGTGAACAGAATCCCTTTCCGGTATGGTTTTGTTAAAAAGCTCTTCGGTATGGTATGAACATGACCTTAAACTCCTTACCTTTCTGTAGTGAAATCAGGCCGACATTTTGTTAGGCTAATGCAGTGCCAAGCGTGCAAAACATTGTGTGATGTCGGCAACCAAAAGAATCTGTCGTGCATTGTGTCTTGACGCCGGCGCCCGCCTTAGGCTACACGTGTAATTTGATTTGCATAATTGCCATTATTTCCAGAGCCAGAAAATACAATTTGTTCTTTTTTCGTTGTCTGTCAGGTTGAAGACCGTTTCTCAGCTTCTTATTCGTCAGGACAAAGTTTACTCACGAAGATCAACAATACTTTGTCTAACATAGATGAAAGCCTGATGTGCTTTGACAAAGCGAAGACTGATTCACAAAACGCGTCGCGAACTGCTCAGCTTGCTTTCAACATCTCCGAGACTGCCAAGCAGGTACGTTCGTTATTCTTTTGACGTTTATTCGACGTTTTTGCTCGCTTCTCGCTCTCCTAGTATTACACCGCAAAGAGCAATGAATTGACCTCGCAGAACAGTAGTATGTGCGATGCACAAATCTGACTGTTCAACCATCTTCAAAGCAGAGACCTCATGTATTGCTTTTCTTTTATCAGACGTTCGACAACAGTAGTGCATCTCTGCCGCCGGTCGCATCTTTGGTGAACTCGTCTTATGATGCAGCGAATGCGAGTCTTTCAGAGATACAACAAACTCACGACGACTCAGAACAGCTTCTACAAGATGTGGTTGAGGCTGAAGGTAAAATAAGTTCTAAATTTCATGTTCCACGCGCTCCTGCTAGATTCAGTTTTTCTTGTTTGTCCTTCAACGTTTGCCCAGTTATTCTTACCTAATGCTAATGAACAAACAATATATATTGTTCTCGCTCATTATCATTAGGTTTGTCCCATGAATTTAAAAGTTTGACGTTTGACCTTATGCTTACCCTGGTCCCTTCGCGACTTTTTTTTGGCCGCTTTGCGGCTCGCTATCTCCCACCCGGAGAAAAATTTGGGACGAGGCTAACGTGTGGGACCAGGGTATCCTATGCTAAAGACAGGCAAAGAAAACTTTGGCGCGTCAATTTGTTCCGGCGTTACTTCGTCCGGGTCCCCAGAGAAACAGGCTCATTTACGGTGTAATATAATTTGTTACTCACAGCTGACGTAAAATAAAAAAAAACAAAATAACTTTATCAATGACCCTTACCCCGACAATAGTCCATAAAACAAAGAAAACGAATAAATTATATTATACCGGGGAAGACCCAAGAAATACCTCATTGTTTTCGAGTGACATTAGTGCATCATAAACCGGGGCGCTTTTACAGATGTATTAGTAAGAGATATTCTTACGGCCTAAAACTGGCTGTGTACGAGCAGAAATAGGTTTTACAGGACAACCTCACGCCCACCCCCACCCCCCCCCCCCCCTCCATCCGCAAAATTATTTCAAGCCCCCAGTAAGGTTACCATTTTTCATAGAAGCAGTCGTGCGGTGGTGATCTTCCACGCAGTGTCGTGTTTTCCTCGTTCCTCTATACGTGTTCTATATTTACGGAATGTGGTTTCTTATCCTTTAGAATTACTAGAGCAGTACATCACGCAACGAGAGGAACTTGAGAGACTGGTTAGAGATCTTCAACAGTTGGATAGTGAGGCTGAGGATTTGTTGGCACAGTTTAGTGTGGCTGCTGACCAGTACGGGCAGTGTGCGGGCGCCGCTTGATAAAGAGAAGAAGTGGTTTTTTATATGTTTTGTAAAATACAACGCGGCATTATATTCTCCTTTACCGAGATCAAAGTCCGGCTTAGGAGGCGGAAGCCTTATGAAGAGGCCAGGGCTAGACAAGCAATATAAGAAAGCCCAAATGAAAGCAACGAGTTGATAGTGATAGGCGAGTTCGTTGAAATTAAGATGATTATTATTATGATGAGTTCTTCAAAATGGCAGCCTATCGTTTAGGTTTTCTATTGTTTTTTTTTTAGAAAGTTTTTAGCAATAGGTGGCCTGCTTTAAAATGTACATATGAATAGCAGAAAATACTTCTTAACAATTGCGCGTAAATTCAAATTTTTTCATTATTTTTGATTTTACGTTTATTCTTTTGAAGAGATGTTCGTGTTTTATTTGCTTGCTGTTTTCCAGCACCGTTGTTTCTTTTAATTCCGGAGCTACGAATTATCTGTTTTAGCTTGAAAATTGAGAAGTGAAGGAATAATAGCGAATGATTTTCCTAGCTACTCGAGAATATTTTGGTTTCTTATTTTAAGACGATAAAGCTTCCAAATGAATCAAAGGGATGTGCTTTATGTAATCATATAATCATCTATCTTTGCCGTCCATTCGACATCACATAGACCGGCAACCTTACAGACTGATTAATATACTTTTAGTGTAAGAATGGCACCAAGCAGAAGGCACTAAAACGGCCTTGAAAAGTCGCTGGTGGCCCGAGAACTGTGATATCTTTGCAGAAATTTCATGTGATTTTAGATGTGAAGATTGATGTGTAATATTTTAATGAAATTGTAAGTATCTTAGATGATGATTGTTAGTCTTGGCTCTTACTCGCAGTTATATCCTCTGCCATTCTGTTAAGAAACAAGCGATCTCTAGAGGCCCCTTTGTGGTCCTTGATAAATATCTTTGCAGCCTGTGTAGCTGGCTGCGAAGCCTATTTCTCTTTCGTAAAAGGTCGTTGCCAATTTTTAACAGTCGATGCCACCAATTTTAACCAAGCCTTTAGTCATGATAGATGTAATATATTCCTGGATTTAGTTGAATTTACGTTAAAAGGGCCAGGGTCACCTGTTATGATCTATCAGTTAAGAAAGACAGTTTGCTAGTTTATGTACTTAATTTATCTCGGAATTTTGGCGGATCGGTGTGGTAGTGTAGTGGTAATGGGGAGAGATTATGATAAGAAAGGTCCGTGTTTGACCCTGGATTGCCATCTTCTTTCTTGTAAATAGAAACAGTCTCAGCTAGTCTCAATAACAGGCCAAAATGTTTTGGAGTGTCTTAAAAATGGCAGCAACCGTTTACGAAAGGGAAATTTGCGGCGAATGTGGGGATCAAGCCAAATTGAGTGTTCACGATGCTTGGTTACCTCGATACCACTGATTACTCACTGTTAATGATCCGAGAAACAAAGCGTCGCGCTCTAGAGCTCGCTCTCCTTCGAGACACCTCGCTTTCAGGTTACTGGAAATGAGGTTTATGAACGTTTGGCCGCCGTACAATAATAAGGTAGGAATCGCTGATTTAACTGTACGATGGAAATTTGAGACCTTTTTAACAAATTATTTTAGCTTTTACTGGTAAATGATATATGAGAAATTAATCGTAAGAAAAGAAATGAAGCAATATTTTGTAGGTATAAAGCTTATAATTATTATTATGATAAGCTGTGTGTTGTACAGTATTTATTTATGGCTTGAAGATCTATAGTGTGCATTTTTGCATTAGATTTTCATAGGAATAAAAACTTTATTCATATCCGTTGTTTGAGATTGTCTATTATTGGGCTGCCTGTGGCGCCCAGTAATGGAATGGGCTTTCTTCGTCGAAAAAAGACAAAATAGTGGACGGCTCACCCAGAAGGCGTTGCGTTCCCACTCCCTCTCAGGGCCTGTTTACATGGTGTGGGGGACCCCGGTCTAGTGGGGTTGGTTTCTTTTGTTTTCACGCTCTGGGGGACACAAAACAAAAGAAACCTACCCCACTAGACCGGGGTCCCCCACTCCATGTAAACAGGGTCTTAAATGGGACCGATTTTTGCGGGGAGGAAAGGAATTTAATTTTGAAATAAAATAAATCAAGAATGCTAAAACTACCCGTTTTGTTGCTGGTTGGCACGTGGTTAAGTTTTCCTAGAGACTTTCTACACCAGAAATTCACACAGTTGTTGTCTTTCTCTGCGATTTTGCATCGTCGTGAAATGTAAACTGCTTTCCAGCTTTGTACTTTATAACTTCTGAAGCTATGGCAGTAGCGAATTGTAATGCTCAGTAATAAAATATGGAAACCAACTATTTTAATATTAAGAAGGACTGGGTAAGTAACTTGTTCTGTTTTTTAGCCTTTCTAAAATCGTTGTTTGCAGATCAATAGCCGGTTTTGTTTATGGCTCGTGGTCCGGATGCCCTTTTCTATGGGTTTACCGGTATAATAAACTATAGGTTTTTGACCAATCAGATCATGCGCGTACTATCTCAGTTATTTTATAAAATGTTATATTAGCCTGTGCGGAAGCCGCCTTTACAATGCCCTCCCACGGTCCCCACGGGAAAAGCTTCAACTCCTCCTGCGTGTGAAAAGTCTGGCCGTACAAGAAAGGAATGTGCTATTTGTAGATCGCCTCGTCAACTAGAAACATGTTCACTTGTCATGGATAGTTAGAAGAGCTTTAAATGCAAAATCCGACAGAGATAAAATTGAAATTAATTTGCTTTGCGAGTTCTAAGGAACAGAGAACAACTGCTATTTAAATGCCAAAATGGCCCCAGTCACGTTTGACAACATTTTTTTGAATTTCCGGCTAGATCAAATTACCGTAGTCACCTTATACTCTAATGTTATAGTATTTTTTATATTGTTTTTTTTTTGGTGGGAGGGGGAGGGGAGAGATTGTGGGAAGGGGCGGGTGCGTTGGTTAGGGTTAGGGTTAGGGTTTAGGCCATATTTTTAACTGGAAATGTTCCAGTTAAAAATATTGCCAATCGGCTTGTCGTTTCCAAGGGTAAGTATATATATCTCCATCCCTGTTCCACCAGATAGGACTAGCTATACACTCAAACCGGAAAAAAGTTTAATCATAATCGATACTATACAAAATACTAAACAACTTGCATCGCGCAGTCGTCAGCCCAATAAACCCCCCTTTGTGGGGGCCTTCAAATGGAACTGACGAGCAACCGTCAGGGAGGACAATGGATCATTTGCGGTCTATTTTGAGGATCATTTGTGGTCGGGGATCATTTGCCGTACTGTACATCTCTCTAGGCTAGTCTAGTAGTCGAGATTGACTTCCTTGGACTACGAAATTCTAAATGCCCGCAGTGCATCATGGGAAATGACAATAGAGTGCAAAACAGTCGGTTTTTTCCTCAAAATCAGTAAAGAAATCGGTAACGCGTGGCGTAAGAGTCTTATGCGCGCGAACCGCGCGAGCCTCACACGCTCTCTGTTTTCAGCCTCGTTCCACACCTTTTGTTTGACGGTTCGCGCGTACTTGAATACGCAAAAATACGGACTGTTTTGCAGTCTAAAATGACAAAGGGTCTTTAACATTTCCAAGATGATGTAGGACTGACGTTGTAGCTAATTATAATCCTTGTTCCAGTTCACTTCTCAATTTCCCACCATTTTAAAACCTGTACAAAAATCTTCTTATCGGCAAATAGAAGGATTCAAAGAATTTGCTTTACAGAACTACCCATCTCATTTCAACAGCAAAGAAGTATTCTACATGTTTGTCATAAATAAAAATTAATAGATCAACCAGGCTGCCGTAAGCTAAGCTGAATAAAAAAATCTTTATTTAGCATCTGCCTTAACTTAAAACGCAATAACTGTTGCTGTTCCTTACGCCGCCATTTTGAATTACAACAATTATCCAGTACGTATCTTTCATAGTCGATTCCTATTACCGTCACTGTCATGTAAAATATATAGGGAGCTTAAGCAACGACGACGGCGACGTCAACGGGAACGGCAAAAAAAGCAATAGGTTTAGATTAGCAAAACAACAACTTTGCACGTGCATCACGCCTTTTTTGTACATTTCTTTGCGTCACTGCACGACTACTACGTGAAAGTAATAAATGATTAAATTAACTGCAAAAACCGTGAACGAAGATCCTGCTAGTTGTAAACGTTGAATCTCTAGAAAAGAGATCTAATCAGCCAAAATATAAAGAACCAAGAACGAGAAGTCCAAAGACTACTGCAAAGCTGATTTAAAACAACGTGTATTGTTTTTTATAACAATATTTCGGCTGGCCATACCAGCCTTCTTCAGGTTTACAGATGTTACGTGAAAATGCCTATTTCCACGTTTCGTGGAGGACGTGAACACAAGACGACCTTTTTTTCTTTTCCTTAAATTTGATACAGTTTTTTAGAATTCAACTCCTGCAAAATCTTCCAACATTTAACGAATTGAACCGAGATGGAATAAGCGCGATAAAGTTTGAACCAGCGCCTCTCTCCTCCGCAAAGGCTCCCGCTGGGTATCCCTAGACTCGTATCCAGCCGCTATTTATGTGTTTTTGGGGTGAGAGAAGATTGGGGGTAAGGTTGAGGCGCGCGAGGTCTCATGGGAACTGGGTACGAGACCTCGCGCGAAAGCGGGCGGCGAACGATGGGAAGAGGAAAAAGGCGGGAGCCTCTCTTCTCTCTTTCCCCTTCCCATCGTGCCCCGCGCGCTCTCTTTTTCTTCCTCCCCAGCCTCCCCACAACACAAAGAAGCCTCCGCCGAGGAGAGAGAACCAGCGCCATTTAGTGATATTTTCGTAGCCGTCGCTGTTGTCGTTGCTTGAGCTCCCTATTGAATGATGAAGGAGATGAAGCACTTTTAATCGCTTGGTCTCATTTTATTGTTTTGGGGTGTCTAATCTCGGCTTTAAAGGAGCTACGTCACGACCTGCGCATGTGCGAGATTTGAGCAGTCCAAGCTGAATCAACGAGCTGTCGGCCATATTGGATTTATTCTCCACGTGTTCGACATGCTTTGGCCGATGTCCATTCTCGTTGTGTCGGGAAAAACGCCTCTTTAAAAATTCACTGAAGTCCTTCATCTGAGCGAAGTAAATTATGAAGTTTAACAAAGGGTTTACATATGCTATACTGCCAGAACCATAACGTATCATATAGTCAGTTGAGAAATCACGTTGTGGTTTAGCCATCTGTGTATAAGCTATATTGACTACAAAGAGAGAGAAGGGAAAAATATAGGCGAATGTCAGGGCTATAAGAAGAGATATTCCCTTGATTCTTGTGGCTCTTAAATGAGCCTTGAAAACGTTGTTCATTCTATAGCAGATTTGCCTTTTACGCCTTATCCAAACAGTTCTGATTAAAGATACATTAACGTATATTATAAACAAAATGGGAAGTACAAATTGTATTGGGAAAAGAATAAGTGTCAGTTTGAACGGATAGAAAAGCTCGACATTTCGGCATATGACAGTGTAATGGGTTTCGTTAAGGTCGACTCTTACTCCGTCGTACGCGGCTGCGGGAAAGAGCATCACATGAATTCCCAATAACCACGCAGTTATAATCATTTTCCGCACTGTCGAGACGCGGAATATTTGTGGCATGGGTCGAGTTGACAAATACTTCTCTAGACTTATCACTACTAGATTGTTGATCGTGATGGCAGGAAAGACGAAGTTTAGGTATCGAACTATCTTGCAAGCCCACCCGCTTTGGAACACATCCAACGACATCTGCAAACAGACAAGAGGCAAGGATACCGCACAAGAAAGCAGGTCTGACAGGCAAAGACTTCTCACATACATGGTTAGATTCTGTGCAAAAGAGTATGCCTGTAGTGGATTTTTTCTTGGCTTTTTCCACAAAAAGTAAAAAATGAGACAGCAACCTACAAATCCAGTTCCGCCAAAAAAAACCAGGAGGAAGGCGAGGACTTGTTTTGCCACGTAAGGAGCAGGCGTAAAGACGTAGATGGCAGCGGAGTCAGTTGTTCCTGTATCATTGTTAAAAGCAGATGATTTATTCCAAGTCACAGTGGTAAGAAGCCATGATGGTTCGTTATTCATGTCTTCACGTCAACCTTTCAGAGAGAAAACATCAAAGTGAATTATCGCCAATAACGAAGTTGAAATCTGTTCTACATAAGTGAGCGCCATGCAGTCGTTCTCACTTTTAAAAAATTTGAATTTTTGCGGGTTGAAATAACTCTAATTATTACAACAGTAAGGTCGATCCTGTATGACCTTCACCGATAATACATTTCCACTTTGAACACGACATACAAGGGAAAAAATTCATGCCGAGTGGTAATCAGTTGACTGGACGTCCATGCCATGGAACGTGCAAGTGAAAAAAGCAAACTCTGGTAATGATAGATATTAGGAATTAAACTCCAGGAGAGTTCGCATACATTTGACAAAATAAGAGAGTTTGAATAATCGCCGTCCTCGCATCTTTTAAGATTAAAAAAGGTCCTTAACATATATTATTACCACAGTTTGCTTTTTTCACATACACGTTCCATGGACGTCCGGTCAAAACACCACTCGGCATGAATCTTATGCTTGTGCCTGAATTACAACGTCGTCAGAACAACAGTTTAGCCAAACACTAACAAACAGTTTTTTTCCCTTGTTTTTCTTTTTCTTACTTTTCTTTTCTTTCTTTTAGTTTTCTTTTTCTTTGTTTGCATTCCCAGTATTTATTTTAGCTTAGCAAGGTCTCAGGTCATTTACAGATCATTACCCTCGAGATCCTCTAGTGGCCGCATACGAGAACCATTCTCGTAAGCGGCCGGCTCCAATCGATTACGGACATCTTTTTCGCGTTCGGAGAGTGTACGCTTACGTGAGCTTCCTCTGTATGAATTATAGCCATAAAACAGCATACTAACACAAAGAAGAACAACGTACTTCTCAATCTGTTTTTCTGCTAAAAGAAGTTTAGGATTTCGGGGAATTTAGTTAATTGCGATCGTATTTACAGATTTTCAATACAAAAAATTATATCGTTTTCCAAATCTTAGCCTGGGGTTTATTCTTAAAATGTTCATAACACGATGGTCGGTTGCTAGGGCTTTTCCTCCCGCAACTTTGTAAATTCAATTTTTGGCTCACGGAGCAGTATTTTATATTCCAAATGAAGCAAGACATTAAAACATCTAAATCAGAGAAAAATATTCTTTAAATTTTTACCATTGTAAAGGTATTTTTGAAGTTTCTTGAAAGTATGACGTCATAAGTGACGCCTACTTTTAGTAACAACATTAAAAACTTGCAAAGCAGTGTTCAAAATATTACAGACATTTTTGCTACACAAAAAGAATATGTATAGTGAAAACCCCATCTCAATCGGATAAAATGGCGTAAAGTTACAGCTAATAAAAGAAATCAAATTTCCCCCAACCTGACCATATATGGTCAAAATTATGGGGATTTTAAACGCGAGACAATGAATGTATTGTCACAGGAGCAAGGAAAGAGTTGCATAAAATCAAAATTGTAGTTTTTTCTACTTACTTTTTTATACTTATGTGGTGCTATGACGCGTTTTCGTCACGAAATACGTCATTGTGACGTCAAAATGACGTATTTCGTGACGAAAAACGTGTCATAGCACCACATAACCTAAGTACAAAAAAATACAATTTTGATTTTATGTAACTTTGTCCTTGCTCCTGTTCCAATAGATCGTTTTCACTGTCACGCAACAAAAAATAAATTAGAAACCGTCCAGTGGAAGAAGCCAAGAAAACGAAATGTTATAAAAAAACTAATATATAAACACTTTGCCCCAGTCTCAGGTCTTTGTGGCCCACAGTTTCTGAGTTATTTGCCGAAACGTTTCACCCATCTTTGTAGAGCTTTGTATGGCGACGCCATATTGGTGTACCTTTGTGGTGCACCAACATGGCCGCCGGAAATCAACAAAAACATCTGGAGTTCACTTTTTCTATAAAAGTTCTTTCTTTTCACAGGAGAACTAGCATACGTGCGCATAAACATATCTTCTAATACTTGAAACGGTTATACTGCTGAAAATCAAGAGGAGAGACGTTTTTTCAAGGAGACAACATTCCTATTTTGGTGTCACGCACCGTGAAAACTCTGAAGTTCAAATTGCTGTATTTTCGAAATGAAACGTGCTATGGGAATGGAAACTCGTACAAAGATTTACTTTTTGTTTATCTTCAACCCAGCGTAAATAAGAATTCGTAAAATTTCGCTATTTTGACTTTACAATTTGATGACGTCACTGTCAAAACCATCTATACATTCAATGTTCTCGCGTTCAAAATACCCCTAATTTTGACCATATATGGTCATTTGGGGGAAATTTGAATTTCTTTACTTAGCGGTAACTTTAGTCCTTTTTATCCGATTGAGATGGGGTTTTCACTAGAAATCATAGAATTCTATACGAAAAACTAATGTAAAATTTTTACCATTTCTTTCCTGAATTTTTGTCCGGATGCCAAATTTGGACATCATTTATGACGTCACAACAGAAGTCACATGGGATGAAAGAAAAACCAATAAACAGGGAATTTATCAAACTAGTTACCTGCTAAGTTTTGTCATGTTCGATGCATTCTACTTCTGTCTATGGCCTAAAACTCTCAGTTTTGAGAGGTATTTGGGAGGAAAAGCCCTAGCAACCGACCACCGTGTAAAATTTCGCCAATTTTAGACTCGATATTCTTTAAAAAAAAATGTGATCGCGTTTTTAAGAACCATCTTTGACTTAAGTTTTATGAAGATATATGAAGTGGATCTCACCAGTGTTATTCATTTCCTTTTTACTTTGACAGATGCAACAGAAACTGAACAGTGAACACTCCCTTGAAATGTTTAGCTTTACTTTATACATTCAACGTGGTCGAGTTGGAAGATGGGAAACAACCTCGACGTGAAATTGGTTCGAGTTAGCGGGAGTCCGAGTTACCGAGGGTAAAATTACCGTGAATGTATGAGGGAAATCGATTTTGGTTCGAGTTAGCGCGAGGTTCGAGTTAGCGAGCGTTCGAGTTATCGGGAGTCGACGGTATGAAAAAAAATATTCTTCATCCGATTTCAGTTTTATAAATGCTAGTAAATAAACATATATGCAGATGTTAAAAGAAGTGACACGGATTTGCGTTTTTAAACCGGCAACAGCTGCATGCTTTGCTTACATGTAAGAAAAATAATAATAATAATTTGTAACGCGCAAATATCTAATTGTGTAACTTAATAACTAATTGTCTAACTTAATAACTTATAAAATAGGGTAAGTAAAATATACATTAATTATTACCAAAAAAAGATACGTATATGAAATAAATGTAGAAATAAACGAAATTTAGAATAGTGATATGTATGCATTGATAGCATTAAAAAGTATGTATGTAAAGTCCTAGATCCTCATTCTATTCTTACGGTCACTTCTCCGTCAAGTTTTGCACACACACACACACACAAATTAAATTTGCGAGTTAAAATTTGATTCGAAAGAACCCGGACGGAATAAAAATAAAAAAAGACCTTGTAAAAATCTTGTGACATGGGATATGATCAGGTGCTATGCATTAGAGCTCATAAGCGTAAGATATCAAAAAAGAATTGCCATTTTTCATCACTTCTTTGTGATTGAAATAAGACTATTCCGTTTGTCTTTCGCAGTCTGTAAATTTTCCGGCATGAAACAGCCGGGGTAATGGTTAAAAGATAAAATTTCCCATAAAAAAAATTGTCAAAGGCAAATATTGATTCCCTTGATGGCGTTGTTTGGTTTATATATAGGTACAACATCAATTTTAAAATTACACCCACAAAGCGGTATGTTCAAACGCTCTAAAATTATAAAACACTCTGAATGCCAACTGAAAAAATTGTACGGCATCTTCGTTCTACGGCTTTCCCTGTTTTTGTTTTATAAATGAAGTTTTCAAATACAATTTTATCGGCTCGAATTCAATTGGCCTTTCATGTTTTCTGTAAAAATCAGAGTGGTTAATTCAAGCTTATAAAGTTTTATGTTTGCTGTTGTCAGACCGAACATGACTACGAAAAGATTAGAATTTTCATTTGCTGTTAATCCAGGGAAGAACAATCCTTTCTTTTGTCGGTGACAACATACAAAATTCAAAACGACTTCTCCGCTTTACATGAATATGGATGGTTAATACCTTTATTCAATTTCTACTATTGATATCGTATGTTAATATTTTTTGCGGCATCTGACAGTTTTAGTTTCTTCGTGGATCGTTGGGTAAGATCCTGTTTAACAAACTGTCCTCTCTCGTTTCCGTATTTCAATTCATCTGGCTGCAAACTCTTCCCATTTAGCTTATATAGCTAGAGTATCTGACACTTGAATAAAGTTTATTATTCTTTTTACTGCATACACTATTTGGTATCAATGAGACGTCATTGAATAAACAAAATGTTTTTTAATTGGTCTTTTTCAATAAACGTTGAAAAGTGTATCATGTCATGTGGAATGTTGAACGTTGTTATGAAGCTGGGTTTCTTTTCCGCTGTTCAACACAGGTTGCGGACACTTTAGGCTTTCATTGAACAACATTGCTCTATGGGTAAATCGAAGTCGACGATCGCTATTGATGAAACGATGATTTTAGAGATTAAAGGGACGATCGCATTGCCATTCCGATCGAGTTTGACAACTTAAGTCGTGCGATGAAGTCAAAGAAATCTGCCAAATTATATATGGGAAATTTTCCTGTTTCAAAATCGTCTCGTAAACTCAAATTTTCCCTTTAATCATAAACCACCAGAAAGCACAACGCTTTGTTGAAAGTTTTATCACTTTTTAGTAGTAGTATGAAAAAAACTCATGATCGATATTTAAATGGGCTGGATCTTTCCTAGCCCCTGTCGTTAACACAGTTTTTCCATCTCTTTGAATATCTCCATTCCAAGTAAATTCCTACAAACTAAACAGCATTTCAACACAAATTTATCGCTCATTTTTTCAAAGGCATTTAATATGTCAATTTTGTCCAGCGATAATAGTCAATTGCATTTTGTGGTTAAGCGAATAAATGCGTTGAAAAAATAAATCGTGTCCTACTTAAAAGTAAAAAGCGTGTATTAAAAGTAAGAAAACAAAATTCGCCGCAACATAGCCTTTATTGAGCAGATATTCTAATTTTCTGCGGAGAATCGCGTTTTATGAACCATAGCTTACTTACGTTTTTCTTGGAAGTGGAACCTCAACAGTGGGCCAACTTGGGTAATTGACCAGTTACTTTGACAGGTGCAGCATAAAATGGACAGTGAACAATCTCTTGACATTCTCAGCTTTATTCTGTACATTTAACTCGCGGTGGAAGATGGGAAATACTCGCGCCCACTGTTTTTTTTAGGTATTCTAAGTCATAAGGTATGAAGATGGTTCCATCGCCAAATGACGTTTAATAAGATTGAAAAGACACTAAACTTTTTCTACATCACAAAAACAACAGTGAAACCAGTGACAATGTGGCAAAATATAAAGAAACGCCTTGCATAAATGATTTTTTAAAAAAAGGTGGATCACATGATCCTAAAATCTTTGAGACTCTCTTTGTGTACTGCGGTCTTGACAATAACGAGATTAAGCATCATCAAACAGAAACGTGACATGCGTATTAGGGCCGGTTTCAAAGCGAGGTTTTTACTCAATGAGAAATCTGAGAAACTGAGAACTGCTTTGGATTAGTAATCGTATAATCAACTCTGCCGTTCGCCGTTTGTCGTAAACTTCCAGTAGAAAAAAAACAAGATTGCGGGAATAGATTGAGTAGGAAAAAAATGCAGAAAAGATTAGAACACCAGGAGACAAGAAAAAAATAACTTTTAATTTCAATTAATTAATTTCATTTCATCTGTGAAAAATTCTTCAGTCGTTCTTTCACTCTGGTATTTAGCTTTAAAAAACATACACGGAAAAACATTCAGCGGCCCGCTTGCGGCAAATGTATCTATTCTTCCCGTTGTTATTCAAATGTAATAAGATCATAACGTCTAAAATTTGGAAGCTCAGACCAAAAAGAAGTAAAAAACGGGGGCGCGAACGGAACTGAAACTGAAAATGAGAAAGCAAGCATGTAAAGCTGTTTTTATCCCCTGATAGGCGAATCAAATCGTAACACTGACTCCGACTGTGAACTTGTTTGCTTATAGTTATGCCTACAACCTGGATGCAAGCAAGCGAAGAGCCTGCAGAAAAAAATGACTGGCTGTGATAAGGTCATACATGTTCGATTTCTTTATTGACAAAGAAATACTGAATAAATTGCAAAAACTTATAAACATTTACAGATGTACGTGACCTCCCACTACTACTTCGGAGCTGTAGCTAAGAACTGCTGCATGCTCTCGATGCTGATTGGCGCAACTGAAATCCAAATAGCCCCTTCCACGGTTTTTTTCAACAACTTGTTTTCGGTAACTTTGTGATGGGTGGCGACGAGGCTATATCTTCATTTATACTACTACATGAGAAATTTCTGCAGTTTGATTGGCTTGGAGCAGTAGCATTTCAGCTTAATTTGAAATACCTTCATGTAAAAATTACAAACCTTTTGCGGGTAGTAGTATAAACAAATAATAGCATGATTTGTACGTGATATTTGGCGTAAATACCACTCGTGATATTTCGAAATTGTCTCAAATATAACAACTTCGAAATATCACTCGTGGTATTTATGCCAAATATCACTACAAATCATGCTATTGCCTATACTAATTTTCAACAAGTCACGTTCAAACTTGGAATCTTAACTTATTGTAATACGTTTTTTAAGCTGGTTTGACGGATCTTTCACTAACTGGTCCCAGTCAAAAGTTGAAATCCGTGGAAGGGTCCCAGTGGCGGATCCAGACCTTCAGATAAGGGTCCAAAAATAGGGGCGGGCCCCCCCGGGCTGCTTCCTTGGATCCACCACTGGGTCTATTCACTATCCAGACACGGATAGTGAATAGACCGCCACATTTTTATTGTTTTCCCCCCTCCCCCACCTTACACATTACCGACATTACATCGACAACAAATCGAGCCCACATTGAACGCACATCGACCCTACATTGACTCCACTTCGACCCAACATCGACTCGACATCGACCCCACACTCTCCTTTTATTTTAACACAGCTCTGTGAATAGTGAAGCTATAAACCTCCACCACTGCCACATTTTTATTTTTTTTCCCTCCACTGCCACCACCACCGCTAAGTTTGTGTTGTTTTCTCCCCTCCACCACCACTACCAGAAAGACAACCACATTTCTTTTGTTTTTTCTGCACCAACCCCACCACCACCAACAAATTTCCATTGTTTTCTCACCACCACCACCGCCACCGCAATGCACATTTCTATTGTTTTTCTGCCAGACAGGTCATTTAGATGGCTCGTGAGTTCTTTCCTTCATCTTATACCTGATTTTGGTTATTTTGGCCGTAGTTTGGCCTTCTTGGCCTGGTTTTAGTCCGTCTGGCAGAAATAAAAATGTGGTGGTGGTGGTGGTGGTGGCGGAGAAGGAGGAAAAAACAATAAAAATGTAATAATGGTGAAGAAAAGGACGCATGGGCCATCTAAACAACCTGTTCTGCAGAAAAACAATAGAAAAGTGACGGTGGTGGTGGTGAGAAAACAATGGAAATGTGGCAGTGATGAAAGTAGTGGTGGTGGAGGAAAACAATGGCAATATAGTGGTGGTGGTGGAGGGAAAACGATGGCAATATAGTGGTGGTGGTGAAGGAAAGACAATGGCAATATAGTTGTGGTGGTGGAGGGAAAACAATGGCAATATAGTGGTGGTGGTGGAGGGAAAACAATGGCAATATAGTGGTGGTGGTGGAGGGAAAACAATGGCATTATAGTGAGGAAAAAACAATAAAAATGTGATAATGGTGAAGAAAAGGACGCATGGGCCATCTAAACAACCTGTCTGGCAGAAAAACAATAGAAAAGTGACGGTGGTGGTGAGAAAACAATGGAAATGTGGCAGTGATGAAAGAAGTGGTGGTGGAGGAAAACAATGGCAATATAGTGGTGGTGGTGGAGGGAAAACGATGGCAATATAGTGGTGGTGGTGGAGGAAAAACAATGGCAATATAGTTGTGGTGGTGGAGGGAAAACAATGGCAATATAGTGGTGGTGGTGGAGGGAAAACAATGGCAATATAGTGGTGGTGGTGGAGGGAAAAAATTAATGTGGTGGTAATAATGGTGGTGGTGGTGGTAGCGGCGGAGGGAAAACAAAAGAAATGTGGTGGTAGTGGTGGTATGTAGCTTTATTATTTACGAAGTTGTGTTGAAATGAAAAGTGAGTGTGGGGTCGACGTAAGGTTAGGGTTAGGGCGTTGATGTACCCTCTGCAATTTAATGAAAGTTCTCCGCAAAAAAGAGTAGCCGGTGCACCAGAAAGACTTTTCAAGAGGCCGGCGAGGATGTCATCACCAAGATAAGAACACTTGGCGTGACTGAAACTCGAAATGCTGAGACAGGGTTGCAATTAAGAAGTCTGAGTCCCAACTATACCTTCCAAAAACGACCATGACTGGTGCAAAAGAATTAGTACTACGATCGGTAGTGGCGTTTTAGAACGAAACAGACGCAATAAGAGACCGGTTCGTCCCAAGGAAGGCGAAATTTCTGAGCACGGCAGGCAGTGAGATGCTGTGAGTGGCATCAAAATCTATAAGATACTTCAACACCTATGAAAAACAATAGCAACTAAAATATGAAAGAATGTAAATATATCAAGTTATTCAATCGGAACTGGAGTTATGAAAAACAGAAGATAATGCGATCTTTGCAGTGCGTTTTTTTTTCAATTTTCACCTGTTGATAACGAACATAACAAAACTGATCCACAAATGACCAAGTGAGCTGCAGTCTCAGCGATGAAGAGAGTGAGCTGAACTGTTATTATTCAGTCAAAATATTTTTCCTTTTCTGATTGGCTCAAATCCCGCGGCTAAGTCCTTCATAACCAGCTAGTGTTGACCAAATTTGGAAGACGTTTGCGATATGTGGAAGATGACGTCAATAGTACAGCATTATGCCAGGAAAATGGACGGCAAGCGAGAAGCCCTGGGACGAGGTAGAAAATGGCGGGGCATTTCGCACGTTTTGCAAAGAAGAAATAGCTGAGCTATTTGTTATTTTTTTTATTTAAATCAATATTTAACAAGGGGCATCCAGTTTAGCAGTACTAGTTTAAATGGAGCCCTGACAGAAACAAAAACAATTAGACATCAAAAACTTAAAAGAGACTGGACAATTCATTAAGTTATCCGTGAGTACAGGTATTATTGTCTAAGATGGCGTTCGAGGTTCATCTTAAATCCACAGAGCAATAGAAAACAGACATTGCATGCCTAAAAACATTACATAAGCAAGAAAACAACTCGGCAGACATCACTTTATCTCCTGAACTTGCCGGGAAAGAGGAAAAAGAAGATGGCAATTTCACATCGATTACGGTCCAAACGTTTCAAGGTATTTCAAATCTTACTATTTCAGCTGATCTTCACGGACTTTTCGCTTGCTAAGAATCTCTTAATTATTGGAGAAGCCAGGGGTCATCATGTTCTCATGCAAAAACACTCTCTCTGAACATTACAAGACCTTACAACTTTCATATATCTTAACATATTTCGGCAATCTCCAACACACTATAGTTGATATTGATTTATTCAGAAGTTAATACTTACTTTAACTCTTGGACCAAATTTTTTTCACCAAAAATCAAAAATTTAGCCGTCAATCGTCAAAGCTACCGCCCCATTAAGACCCTCTTGAACCGCGTCCCAGCAGTAGGCTAGCCCAGCCTTACTTTGATAGGTGCAGCAGACAATGAACAGCAAGCAGGTCCTTGAAGTCAGGTCTGTTTGTTTATTCCATACTTCAAACGTGCATTGACAAGTGGGAAACACCCTCGCCCACGATTTATTTCTGTATTCAAAATGGAAGCGTATTAATGTTGGTTTGATACCCAAATGACGTTGGTAAGGATTAAAAAGACATTAAACAGTTTCCACAAAGGAAACCGACACAACCGTGGCTTCAGCAACAATTATTTCAATATGTCAAAGGCAAACGGAAGAAACTTGGTGTATGTACATATGCGAGGACGAGCGCTTTTCTTCGCTGGTACTCAGGTTTTTGCTTCAAAAACCATGTTCACGATTTAAAATTCCAATTCGGGGCCCCAAAGTGGACAAAAATGCGTTTTGGAAATTTTCCTCTTCTAGGTTATCAAACTCGAGCTTTTTAGTCCTCGATTTATAAAATTTTATAAAATATTTGTGCTGTTTATTGTCGTGATTTCCACTGTAAACTTTACAGTTGCTGGCTTTCTGTAGGCGCCAGTTTTTCTTGGGTCGTAAAATTGTATTGGCAGACGTTTCAGTTTTAAGAAAAGCAAGCTAAATTGTTTGCACTGGAAATAGACTGAAATAAAAGCGAACGAAATCAGTGCATGTAGTGACAGCTGTCCGTTTTTGTGAACCAAAAGCCGCATGTTACATCGAAGAAAAAATATAACAGTGAAACTGATTATTAAGTCACTTAGAGGAATCTAAAAAAACATCGTGCTATATACGATGTGGGTGCCTAATTTTCAGTTAACAGTGACATAAATATACAATCCGTGTGGCATTAATGATACTAATTTAACAATAATGATTTTATTGTGCAATTTTCATGTCGTAATGATAAGCTGACACAAATACGTCATGTTTTGTATGGATGATTTTAAAAAAGAGGAAATTAATCTGAGAAAGAAATTCAATAAACATTAAAACGGAGAATTCGACTAAACCAAGCTTGCGCATTACATCAATAAATACGACTGCAAATGCGTTCACTTTCTTGCTTACTTTTTTAATTTGTTTCAGCTGTGTATACACCCTCTTTTTTTGTTACGACGTATCAAATCTAGATTGTATCTTCTTATTACTTTTGAATAGTAACGAGATAAATTTATATTTTAGCAACAAGCAGTCCACCGTATGCTTTGGTTAAGTTTTCATTGTGTTCTTTAAAGAAGAACGGCTGAAGACAGTTTTAAAGGTAAAAAGAATACTCTGCAGAGCCTGTAAAGCCTTGCACTTTTCAAAGCTAAAAAGGATCAGTGATGTTTAATAATTAATTTTTTAGTTCTTGTAAGTTTTTTTGGTAGAGAGGCCAGGCATCAACTTTACGGCAAAAGGTGAATGACAAGTGTATAGGAACATGTGGTCACTGATGCAGCCGACAACATTAGATAAAAAACATTTCTGATCAGTTTTTTCAGTTTTTTCGTAAGGTAAAAATATCCATCCAGGCGTTGAAAACGGCACATGTACGTCACGTTTCCTCCGTTTGACGCAAATCGGACACTTGACCTCTATAAAGGCCTCAATACCTAAAGAGAGCCTTTCAGGGATTTTAGGGTAACCTACTGATCCGGCAATTTCCTGAACTCTGTTATATTCTTTATGTTTGGAGAATTGTTACCGGTTTAGCTATCTAATTGCTTTTAGTTTGAAAACTGTTTAGTGTCTTTTCAGTCTTGAGTGTACAACATCATGATGTGGGTAATATTCTAAGCACGTTTTCATTTTGAAAAAAAAAAATCCCATCTTCCACAGCAAACTAGATGCATAGAATATAAAGCTAAGCACTTCTAGGGACTGTTCAATTCTTGCTACTCTTGCCAAAGTAACTCCTATATCACTGGTTTTCTTGTAGGACGCACTTCAAAGACGTAAGTAGTAAGAAACGGTCTTTCATAAACTTTGCGATAGCGCACTTTTATTTTCTGGACGAAATAACAAAATTGACTTTTTTTAGTTAGCTATAGCTGTCCTTCGATGATTTTCATTTTGCAGTGCTGTTTATTTTTGTACTTGCCGGCTGTTTATTTTGTACTTTTAAGTAAGTCTCCATTTATCGAAGCATTTATTAATAACCGCTAGACCATCGTTGTGTCGTTTTTCCCTATCTGTTTTAAGGACAGCGCTGCTTGACGGAATTTACTCTAGCACTGTACTGGGGCCATCAAAATTGGATTGCGTACTTCATCTCTGTTTGTTATCGTTGTCAAGCAAAGAATTTACGTTCAATTTACGTTTAATTTACGTGCTATTTATTTTGTACCGAGAATTGTACTCCAGACCTATCTTTAAGAAGATAGTCTTACTATTAATGCATTTCAAATTATAGCCTTTTGGGATATTCGAAAGGTATCGGTGCCCTAAAAAGTAAAATAATTATAAAAAAATTGAAAATAACATACGGTATACGTATATACGTCTGTATCTATTAAAAAGCGAGACCTGAGAAATTTGATGTAGACGTTGTTTAATTCTTTTTCTTTGTATAGCAGCTGTCTTGAACCTTCATCAGCTACCTGACTGGGCAAAATTCAGCAGCTTTTCGTTATTACGCAACGTTGCTTTGAATTACATAATAACGAAAAGATACTGTACCTAATTAGGAAAATAGCTGATGTGAGTCTTTGCTTTGATGAATGGTTCTGCTTATTTTTAATTTCACTTTTACAATTACTTTTTTGAAATTGAATAATGATTAGTGGTCGAATATCTAGAAAGTGGTCCTCCGTCTGCCATATTACGAATAGAATTGGAACAGAAGCATATCCTTCTGGAATAAAAATGTCTACATTTAGAGAGAACGAAACACACGACTTTGAGGGAAAAAATTTGACTGTAATGATTACATTAAAAATAACCTGTGGCAACACAAAGTTAACCATAGTTGAGATAATTATTGATCAAGCTACAATGAAAGACACCAGATTTGCCTTTTACACGTTTACTTTAATCGACAGGAAATTTTCCTTTTTGGCTTGTACCCTGTAAGATGCAAAACTTTACAGAGTGCGTATTTTATTTTTCCTTAAAAATAGTTTAAAAAAAGATTAATAGGCCATGCTCATTACTTGAACTTCTATATAATGCACCATCAGTTCCTATGCAGGCCTTAAAGGAATCTATTTCTAAATCCGAGTTATTTGTATCTAATTTTAAATGGCTGGTTTTGTAATTTTTTAACTGGTAGAAAAACTAACAGAAGCGCTTCGTCTTTCTATGATAGGAGGCAGGTGATTCGTTTTCTTTAAAAAAGGAAAATCCGTTTTTTCATCCAAATTCCCTCTTTTAATTCAACTCTTAACTTGAGTTTAAAAATGCTTTACAGAAAAACGGAGAGAGAAGTTGTTTTTTCTTTATGTACAAGTGTTCCTTCATAAACTCAAATCCGTTTTCAAAACGGTTTCTTTTTCTATTCGAGTTCCTTCTAGATAATTTAAAGTAGCAGTTTTCTTAATTCTCTCTGTTTAAAAACTGACACGTAACCAACAAGCAGCTGTTTCTTGAAAGAATGCAAATCCATATGTTAGCCTTTTTGTGTTTCTATATAGGTCTATTTTTTAGACTATTTAGAAATTTGTTTTTACTAACGCTTGTAAAACTGAAACCGGGATGTAGTGATTTCTTCGGCGATACTTGAAATCTGAAGAAACATTTCGAGACGAAAGAATATTTCTGCTGTATCATGTGTATGGTTTAATTCGAAAAACATTGTTTATAAGTCGTTTCTTTCTAACATTCAAACGCTGCAACAGCAGCTAGATTTTCTGAAAAATCATCGTTAAAAAATGATTTTAAATCCGCCACACAACTCAAGATAACGGAATGTAAAACGAAGGTCTACATCCCTGAAAAACGGACGAATAAAATCAGTAGAAGTGACGTTGTTGTGTTGCTATGGAAGCGTCAACTCTACAAAACCCTATTGAGAGCACCATGATTGGAAAAGAAGGGCCAAGCACCTTTCTCAGTGTGATGTTGTTTTCTGTCAAAAAAAAAAAGTTTAAAGGTTTAGAAATTGGGTATGGCACAAGTACAGTTACCTAAAAAATAAACGGTCAAAATAAATTGACCTCAATGTGTTCGCTTAGAACAGATGAAATTTCAAATCGAAAATAAGTTGATGAAAATGTTTTCTTTTAACAGGTTGTCATGAATAACGAAACATCGTGGCTTGTTACCACTGCGACTTGGAATAAGTCATCTTTTAACAATGATACAGAAACAACTGGTCCCACCATTTACGTCTTTACTCCTGCTCCATACGCGGCAAAACACGTCCTCTGCTTCCTCCTGGCTTTTCTTGGCGGAACTGGATTTGTAGGTTGCTATCTCACCCTTTATTTTTTGTGGAAAAAGCCGAAACCAAATCCACTACAGGCACACTCCTTTGCGAAGAATCTAACCATGTATGTAAGAAGTCTTTGCCTGTCAGACCTGCTTTCTTGTACGGTATCCTTGCCTCTTGTCTGTTTGCAGATGTCATTCGATGTGTTCCAAAGCGGCTGGGCTTGTAAGATAGTTCGATACCTAAACTTCGTCTTTCCTGTCATCACAATCAACATTCTAGTAGTGATAAGTCTCGAGAAGTATTTGTCAACTCGCCCTATCCCACGAACATTTCGCGTCTCGACAGTGCGGAAAATGATTATAGGAGCATGGTTATTAGGAATTCTTGTGATGCTGTTTCCCGCAGCCGCGTACGATGGAATACGAGTCGACCTCAACGACACTCATTACACTGTCATATGCCGAAATGTTGAGCTTTTCTATCCGTTTAAAATAACACTTATTCTCTTCCCAACACAATTCCTACTTCCCACTGTATTCATCATATACGTTAATGTATCTTTAATAAGAACTGTATGGATAAAGCGTAAAAGACAACTTTCTTGTAATATGAACAATGCGTTCAAGGCTCATTTGAAAGCCACAAGAATCAACGGAATATGTCTTCTTATAGCCCTGACATTCGCCTTTATTTTTCCCTTCTCTCTCTTTGTAGTCAATGCAGCTTATACACAGATTGCTAAACCACAACGTGATTTCTCAACTGACTATATAATACGTTATGGTTCGGGCAGTATAGCATTTCTAAATCCCCTGTTAAACTTCATAATTTACTTCGCTCAGATGAAAGACTTTCGTGAATTTTTAAGGAAGCGTTTTTTTCCGAAAAAGGAATAAGATGGAAAATCAGCCAAAGGATTTGAGTGGCGAAAATATAGCCAATAACATCGCTTTAAAGCCGACGAAGCCAAACAGTTGAAGACTTCAATCGCATGGCACAAGGAAAAGCCAACACGTGAACTTTTCATACGTTTTTAATGTCATATGGACCGCAAAAGAGCCTAAATAAAGCTTTTCTTCATGGCTTTGCTTAGTTTAGTAATTGTCTAGTTTACTAGCTTTTATTTATGACACAAAATACACATTTCACAGTTAAAATAAAGTAGCTTTCAAGTGGAAATTACTCCTATTTTGGAATAAGGTAAAAGAACACCTTTAAATGGTGGAAAACTGAAACTGGAACTGGAACTGGAACTGAAACTAGAACTTCCCTAGTGGCGATGAGCAAGGAGAGACGGCTGTATTTGCAGGCTAAATTTTGGCTCCAGCGCCCAGCTCCTCGCTTCTTTTACCACGTGAAGGATTTTTCCAGAGGTACACACAACTCACCTAATGCCCCTGTTCCCCCTCCACCCGCCCCCCAATGTCCCCAAAGGTATTGTAAACCTAAGCGTTTTCTACATATGAAATGACGTCTCTAAGTAATATGAAAAAGTTTTGTCGCCTTTTTTGAGTTCATTGACTAAAGCACGTTAATCGCTTTCATAACTCAAGGCTACGTTTTCAAACGCACAGAGATGCCTATTAGGGCTTTTCCCGTCGTCTCTCTTAATTTCTCAAACTCATTAATAATCCACAAAGAAAATACAAAGGAAATTTTCTTTAATGGGTGTTTGGAAATCAGATGAAAAACTGCTTGTTTTTGCATTGTTAATTTCTCCGTCTAAAATCATTTTGTTTGAGACGTATTTTATCATCAAGCATTTGACTCAGTGTTTTATCACCAGATGTAACACCTCGCAGTTCGTCAAAAATACTCCACTGGGCGTCTTATTTTCAACTCTCTTCAAAGTGTTTCATCTGGTGATGAAACACCGCATCTCATGCTTGATACATACATATTACATATACGGTACCACTGAAGATTCGATCTACCAATGAATCACGCCTTTTTTCTGGAAGCGGACATTCGTGTTTAAAAAGAAAAATCAAACAGTCCGTTGTTAAATGAATTGAGCCGAACTGTGCTTTTACAATGACAAACTTTTATCTATCTTAAACTTTGGTCTTTTTTTATCATTATTCACTTTTGTGTCTCATTATTTCACTTTTTTTAACCTCGGTTTTTTCAGGAACGCACGTGCGTATCGTGCGTACAGGTAGCTACGCCCCTAACGTGACCAAGAGAAACGACAGGTTTGGATACGACAACGGCTGTGTATTAGAGACGAGACTGGTGGCAAGCACCCTTAAGTTTCCCTTCACCTTACACTGAACAAAGACCATACAATTTAATAACTGTTTCATCACTTTCAGTTTATTTGCTCTAAGATTGTACTCACGTATATATTTTTGAGTAAGTATACTATTAAAACTCCACTGATGTAAATTTTCACAACCAAATTCCACAAAAGCTAACATTAATTGGAGTTAAATAAAACACTAAGTAGTATGATTAAACAAGATTTCTACTATGATCTTAAATATCCTTTTTAAAGATTGACTAGTGTAATGACCCGATACTGCGCAAATTTCTCTTCAATCCAATTATCTGTTTTTCGCTAGCCTAATGTTCCTAACGGCAGAAGGCGACCAGAGGCAACAAATGTATTCGCAGGCTATGTTTCCATTTGTTCGTTAATTCAGCTCGGTAGAAGCAAGAGAGACGGCCTCGATAATAATTTAAAACTATTAAAAGTTAGACATAAAAAAAAAACTGGACAAAAAGTAATTTGTCTACTTTGCGAGCAGTCCCTTCTTTTTCTACAACGTTGATGACACTAAAATTTTAGAGCACCTCGCCCCAAAGTCGAGCGCATGGCCATTTTTTCTCGAGCGGATTTCGCTTCATGGGCTAAAAATAACAGCGCCCAGCCTCGTTCCCAGCCTTCCTCAGCGATTTCGGATGTCACGTCACCTGTCAAGCTTGTCGAGAGAATTTGATCAGCACTCGGAAAGCGCCAACTAGCCTGGGAACGAGGCCTAACAAGGTCTGTCTACTCGCCGCCAGTCGACTACTCGTCGTGATAAGCTGACAAAAAAATTCGAACCGTCATGAATCCTTGTTTCCTTAGTTACCAAAGGGCTGCCAGACATGACATGTAGCTGAGCGCAGTTAGGAGGTCAGGAACAAAGAAGCGAGCTACTAAGCGGTTAGGAACAATCATGTCGGTTTGTTTGTCACAGAGTGGAAGGAAGCCTGTTACCCCTTTAAGTCCCAGTATCCGCATGCAAATTCTCCACACTGATCTTCATACATTTCCTCAAAGAGTGAGTTAGGAGAATTTGGCAAAAGATCAAATAATTTTTTAGGTGATAACTATATTAATTCTCATCACCTTTTCTCTTAACTGCGCAGTAAAACATGGCGAGAAAATTGATTTTGGTCCCTCTTGGGACTTAAAAAGGTTAACTATAACAGCAGCCACTACTGCTCATCCCATGGAAGACGAAATTCTGAGGCAGGCAGTGAGATACAATGAGTGGCATCAAAATCCATCAGATACTGCAAAACCTATGAAAATCAACAAAAAGTTAGCCTGTGTACAGCCCGGCACCCTCTCCCCTCAGGAAAAATCGGAGAACGCCCCTTCTCCGATTTTTCTGAGGGAAGGCGGCGGCTGTACACGGGCTAAAAAAAGTAAAATATATCAAGTTAGTCAACTATGAAATTTTGAAATGCGTTTTTGGTAGACGTATACTTTTTGTTTTCAATTTCCGCCCTTGATAGTGAACGTGAAATAATCCACGACTGACCGAGTTTTAAGGTCTGGGCCCAGTTGTTAGAAGGCCGATTAGCGCTTAACCAGGGTTTCTTTTTCTTGTGTTCAAAAGCATTTTCTCGGATAATTTTCTCTGTTATTTTTAAGAGCTTCCATGATCAACTTGTAGACAAAAAGATTAAAACTACAATGCTTTTCAAGCTTTCAAATCTGAATTCAAATCTCGCACTAACCCTGGGTTATCTTAACCCAGCTTTGAACAACTCGGCCCAGGTCTCAGCGATAAAGTGAACAGACTCAAAGCTCTATCCAACTGAGCTTACAGTGAAGGAAGCCAGAGGGAAGCCGGTGGGTACATAAAGCCCACTATATGAAATTGTTGATAATTGCAGGGACTGTCCTCGATAGGGATAACCTCTGACGTTTCTTTTTCTGTGTCCTTTGCATAATAAACACATGACTTGATTAGGTTTGATTTGATTGAAATCAGGGGAGTCACTTATGTCCACACTAGGGAGCTTAAGAAACAGCATTCTTGAGCGACGGACGTCAACCGGAAGTGGACTTTTTGAATCATTGGACAGTGGTTTGGTTTAAACTCTCAGAAGGATCGTCTTTATAAGAGAAAAGAAACTCAGCAATACAAATTTCATATATATAGAAGGCCTAACTTCCGGTTGACGTGTATAGCTCAAAAACGTACTTCCGGTTGACGTGCATAGCTCAAAAACGTACTTCCGGTTGACGTGCATAGCTCAAAAACGTCTTCGCTTAAGCTTCCTATTCACTAGACTAGACTGTTGGCAATCCCCTATTTTTCTGTAAGATCTTTAAGATCACGCGGTTTTCTGTAACTCAGTGACCGCCACATTGGCTCTAAATAATGACGTAATTTTTTGCAATGAATTGACCTAAAACAGCACTGTCCTCTTGACATAGCTCGCTTAAAATGCTTTAAAAATGCGGACAATGTGTCTTACCAGAAACATCAAAAGATGAGTCCTTTGCTCCACAGAAAGATCTTGACCTAAGAGTAACAGAAAAAATCACTGGGTTACTAGAACGGAAGAGCTTCTGTAAAAACACTTGCACACACACAAAAAAGAAACCTAGATTAAAATTTAACCCTAGGTTAGCGCTAATCGGCCTTGGAACAACTAGGCCGCAGGTGCCAGGGAGTCTTTATGCGCGGTTTCCGGTTTCGGCAACCTTGATCGTAGCTTTGGCCATCGGCCGAAGACGTGTCGGTCCGAGGCATCATGCCGCACGCGAAAAAAAACGTCTGGTACCCAGGTTAAAATTTGAAAGCAATGCAGAGTGACAAGTGTTTTGACAACTGAAAGGCGGATGTTACAATATGGAAATATATCAAAGTGACACTGATTATTGAGTTCCTCTTGGTCATTATGAATAGTGAGCGACGAGTTGAAAATCTAATTTTCAATTAGCAGCGAACGCAAATGTTAGAACCTCTCAGTGTTAATGATGCTTTTAGATAATCCAATACTTATTTTATTTATATCGCGCTATTTTGAGCGCGTAACTACGTGTTGATACATTATGTTCGGCATAACTAATTTAATAAATAGGAAAGAATGAAAAAGTTAAAGAATTAAAGTAATTGACCAGCCTAACAGATCTATAAAAAAGTGAAAATAGAATTACAATACTATGGATAAATTTAAACATTTCACATAAAACCTAGCCCAGCATTTTTAAAAAGAAAAATCACATTTCAATCGCGAACTCGCTCCCTAAATTAGGAGCGAAAGTAACGATAGGCGGCATTCTAGAGTTGTTAATGTTTCTGTTATTCGTATTTTTTTCTTTGCATACGGAAAAAATAGAAACGAATGTACACAACCAAATCGCTGTCAGTAATTTCTCTTTACCAGGCTCTTCGCTCACCGCTTTAACGTTTTAGGCTGTATCGACAGACAGATAAATCAACTGTCAATTCTCAAACTAACACTCCGTGTTAGCATTCGTTTAATAGTCTATTAATAGATTGATACATTTCATTTGCTTCCGTTATGTACACGTCCCAGCACTTTATTTTTTTTTGCTATAGGATATAATTTCTAGAAGTTGAATGGACGAGGAGAAGTCAAGGACAGCTACCGTAAACTACATGTAGGCTTTGTAGCTGGCGGTATTTATCGCGGGCGTTTTTTGTAGTAAAGCTGCGCCACCCCGGATTTTTCTTAAGTGGGGTTTAATTCACCATTTAATGAAAAGAAAAAATAAATAAATAAATAAATAAGTAAATAAAATAAATAGAAAGACAAGGATGTTTAGAAGAATTGGTGGTTTTGACTATCTTTGAATCTTTCTCTGACTATAAGCCTCTTTTTTGTTGACAAATGGCGCCGGGAGTGACACCGGTTTCAGTTTTCAAACAAAACATTTTTCTAATTAACCTTTCGAAAACTGAAGTAAATTAACAGCGAATTGGGAGTGGATTCAACTTTGTACAGTGAAAGAAACAACCTTAGATTTGAGATACTTCTCCTAGCTTTGGCAAATTTCTCCCGGTTGAAAGAGGTGAAACTTTGATCCCGCAAACTACATAGGTTAACAGCAAACGTAACGCACGCGTTCCAGCTTGATCCTAATGTGTTTCTTCGGGTTGCGGAAATTGCCGGTTAGGTGTTTTGTGGTGAGGAAATTGTTCAAAGTCTTGTACAATAACATGATTTGTTGAACGCATCATCAGTTGCGCGTTGACAGTAGGCCAATTCCGGGTTCCAAAAAAAATCTCATTTTCAAAAAGAAGCTACGTGCAAAACCTTTGTTTTGAAAACGAGCCAGAGACTAGACAGGATTGGTCAAGATTAGAGCTGCTCATTTCATGGGACTACTCATTTTTTTCTGTTTGACCTGCCGGGTCAGAGTATTACGTCCATAACTCTGGTGTTCTTGTCAGCCGCCTTCAAAAACGTAAGTAATACACGGTAGTTTATAACATACGATAGCGTACTAAAATTTTCTGGACGAAATTGTACCGTTTACTTGGTAAATTTTCATTCGCAGATTTCAGAATTATTTTTGTAGAAAACCTAACAACGGGCTTTTTTGTACGCGAGTATGCAGGTGATTTTTCAAAAACGGAAATTTATTTGCAAAACGCTTATTTTTATCCTAGTACCTTCTATTTAACTGCAATTCTAAGATTTCAAACTTCTTTTACAGAAAAAACTGACAGAGAAGTAACTTTTTTTTCTTTATGTGTATTAAAGTATGCAAGTGTTCCTTCAAATTGCAAAACCAGTTGTTTCATTCCGAGTCCCTTCTATTTCATAATTTGAACTCATAGATTTCATAATTCTTCCCTAAAAAATGAAAACTCACAGAGAATGAGCATGAATGTATTCATTTGAAAACGCAAGTTCCTATGTTAGCTCTTTTTGCCCGTCAACTTTAAACTTTAAAAAGGCAGAATGTTTTTCCACTAACGTTTCTAAAACTGAAACTTAGATGACGTGATATCTCTTTTACTGTTAAGCGAGACAGCCTTAAAAAAAAAACAAAACAAAACAATAATAACAACAACAGTAACAACAAACAATCTGAGACCAAACGATATTTCTATTGATGTCCAAAAACTTTCAACCGAATATTTCTAAAACTCGAATGAAGTGATGTCTTTTTTAGTTTTAAGCAAGATAGTTGAAATATGAAGAAACAAGAAACAACAACAACAATAACAACAAACAATCTGAGACCAAACAATATTTCTCCTGCATTTTTAAACTCGAAAAAAATTGTTTAAAATCCGTCTCATTGTGAAATCCAAAAACTTCCAAGAGAATATTTCTGAAGAGTATTTTCTAAAAACAACAACACGGAAACAAACCCTTGTCAGAAAAGAAAGGTGATCTTGACTAACTTTATGTAGCATAAGAAGTTTTCTTACACGCCGTATGATGTCATTCATTAGCAGCCAATCCTCTCTCCTCTACAGCGGCTCTCACTGAGTATCCCAATAAAAATAGTAATAATCCAAAAATAGCCAACGCGAGGGGGACGATGGGAAGAGGCAAAAGGCGTGCCCCGCATTAATGCTCCGCGCGCTTTCTTTTGTTCTTCTCCCTAGCTTTCCCACGATACAAAGAGAGGAGAGAATCCAAGATAATTTACCGAAAAGCTTTACAAAGTTTTTAAGGTGGCATGCTAAATTAATCTCGCTACGTTCAATAGATAAGTACTAGGTTTTTGCTCTCTCAGGCATATTCTAGGGTTCAGCCTTTTAATAAGATAGTCAAGGCCAATGAGTTTTGGCGTCGATGACGACACTAAGAAGCTTTTCACCTACTGATTTTTTTTAGGTAAAAACTGCAGTTTAACCGTAACGTGCAAAATAGGTTGATGTGAAGACATGGATAACAACCAAACATCACGGTTTCTTAACACTGTGACTTGGAACAAATCACTTGCTTTTAACAATGATACAGGAACAAACGATTCCACTATTTACGTCTTTACACCTACTCCATACGCGGCAAAACAAGTCCTCTGCTTCCTCCTGGCTTGTTTTGGCGGAATCGGATTTGTAGGTTGCTGTCTTATCCTCTACTTTTTGATGAAAAAGCCGAGAAAAAATCCACTTCAGGCAAACTCTTTTGCAAAGAATCTGAACACGTATGTGAGAAGTCTTTGCCTGTCAGACCTGCTTTCTTGTTCGGTGTCCTTGCCTCTTGTCTGTTTGCAGATGTCGTTAGATGTTTTCCAAAGCGGGTGGGTTTGTAAGATAGTTCGATACCTAAACTTCGTCTTTCCTGTCATCACGATCAACAATCTAGTAGTGATAAGTCTCGAGAAGTATTTGTCAACTCGCCCTATCCCACGAACATTCCGTGCATCGACAGTGCGGAAAATGATTATAGCAGCATGGTTATTAGGAATTCTTGTGATGTTGTTTCCCGCAGCCACGTATGATGGAATACGAGTCAACCTCAACGACACTCATTACACTGTCATCTGCCGAAATGTTGAGCTTTTCTATCCATTCAAACTAACACTCATCCTCTTTCCAATACAATTCGTATTTCCCACTGTGTTTATAATATACGTTAATGTATCTTTAATCAGAACTGTATGGATAAAGCGTAAAAGACAAATTTCCTGTAATATGAACAATGCGTTCAAGGCTCATTTAAGAGCCACAAGAATCAAAGGAATATCTCTTCTTATAGCCCTGACATTCGCCTTTATTTTCCCCTTCTCTCTCTTTGTAGTCAATATAGCTTATACGCAGATTGCTAAACCACAACGTGATTTCTCAACTGACTATATGATACGTTATGGTTCTGGCAGTATAGGATATCTAAACCCTGTATTGAACGTCATAACTTACTTCGCTCAGATGAAAGACTTTCGGGAATTTTTAAAGAAACGCTTTTCCCGAAAAACTAAGAGGGAATATCAGCCAAAGGACTTAACTGGCGAATATAAAGCGAATCATATTGCTTTAAAACCAAGACTGGATACCCCGCTAATACAAAACAATAACAATGCTCCATAATACTTCATACGTAAACAGTTCATTCGCCAGTTTAGAAACGGGAAGGGACGTGGAGCCGAAATGTGTCCCCAATTGTTCCTGGGAACGTACCGGTCAGCTATTGACCAATTTTTTCCCCTGTCCGCAGTAACAGTCCTAGACGTCTTTGCGAAAAAATAAGTCGGTTCAATTCCCTTCTCGTTTTTAAAATAGCGAACAGGTTTTCATCGTCAGATGCTCCGAGTCTGAGCCGAACAAAGAGCGACTTACCTAAAGATTACATCAGTACAGTGGGATCTCGATAAAACAAACCTTATAAAGAGCTTCCTTTATGTCAAGGTTCTTTTCAATATGTATTACTATTACTGGGGCGAAGAATGTCGCTCGTTTTACCGAGGATTTCGTTATCAAGAGGTGTGTTATATACATCGAGGTTCCACTGAAATTATCGATTAATTCGTACGAACGACACAGAACACAAACTAAGATGTAAATAAAATAAAACTATTTGTTTGAAAACCATGCTGCTTTGAAAATTCGTCCTATTTTGCGATAAAACGAGGAAAACCTTTAAGAGGTGGAAAACAGGGGAGGGAAAACAAGCTATGCAAGTAAAAACTACAGTCGAACCTCTCCACAACGGTAACCTTGAGGACAGAAGAAAGTGGCCGTTGTGGAGAGATGGCCGTGATGGGGAGGTTGGGGGGTAATATGACAATTTTCTTTAGGGAGTAAAACATGTTTATTGTGCTAAGCTCATGCTTATTGTATCCCATAGTGGTAATCTATAATAACTATATAGAGATAAAACACACAAAAAACTTGAAAAACGTTTTGAATCAAAATGTTAACGTGACAAAACGAGCAAGGTTTGTAGCATTCGCTATACATGTAAGTGTCGTAGACAATTTATGGTTACTGCAGTAGTATGAATGAAACACAATCAAAATACCATTGGTGCGATTAGTCATTCATGCGCCATACGGTTCAAATTTCATGACCATTCTTGACGTTTTCATCAGCCGCTGAAAAAAGTGCCCGTTGTCGACAGGTTAAATTGGCAGTTGGAGACATGCTTTAGTGGCCAGAGGTTTAAACAAGAGCCAATGTATGGACAGTCCGCCGGGACAAAAAATGTGGCCGTTGTAGAGAGGCGGCCGTTAGGGAAGGTTCCACAGTATAAAAACGTTAGCTCTACATTCTCTTAGGAATGTTAACTAACGAACTATCGGTGACTGGTCGATTCGCGAACGTCATGGCACCGATTGTTGGAACGCTGGATAGCGCCGGCTATGCCCCGGATAAATCACAATCTGGCAGATACGTATTACGGAGACCAATTGCTTTATCGACTAGATAGAGATTTATCCAATATAGACTTATCCATGCACCTTTAGAGCAACTAAGCCCTGTTCGCTAGCGTCTTAAGTCGTTTCGATAACGTGCTAGGTCAGTTCGCTGTTGACCGGTCGTTCCGTCAAATTGACTCGAACTGACTCGAAGGGGCGGGCGTAGAGCGGGCGAAAGATAGGCGCGACGGAGAAAGGCACCATCCTTCCTTTCTTTTCTACGCCTTCCAACGTCGCGCGTATCTCGCACTCCTCGCTCGCTCGCTTGGCGCTTGCCTGTAAAAGGCGAAAAACTAACGCCTGTTCTGCAGGCCAACTTCCCACCTACTCTTGTCCCTGACGGCAAGTTAACAGGTGCCCATGACTCCCAACGCACTGACTTACCTATCATCATGGGGAACTCCCTTCCGTTCACCTCGGTGTAACTTTTGTACATCGATCGACACAAATCGATGTCCACGTTAAGTGTATCCCAAATTGCTCCTGCAAACCGGAGGAAGAATTTTTATTGTGGCAAAACATCGCGGATAAATTTAAAAATACAAATACAGAATAATACATGACGCGAGAAGAAACCGAATTTAACTTCTACTTAAACTTTTTCCCTAAACAATTCTCTTGTAGAAAATGTGATTTCTCGCGATTAAGAGACATGGAAATGAATTAGTCAGAAATAATATTAGTTTATATTCTAACGTGGTCAGATCTGTATGTTTTTGGAACATAACCTTAGCCTATGTAACTTACGAATTTAGGTATCTGAACCTACATTCTCCTTAAACTAGTCTCATTTGGAAAAGTCTATGTTTCACGGTATTAAGCGTTCTATGTTTTTCCCTTGATATTTTTCTCCGGGTTTCTACGCCATTGCAATATAAGGGGAATACGTTTCCACACATTTTTGGCCAAGGGTGGTTTTTCAGCGGTTTTTTGTATCTGGCGTGGCACCCGTTCTAGTCTAAAACTTGTAATATGTTTTGTGCTTGACATTTGCTTTGCATAAAAAAGAAATGCTAAGAATAAGATAAGAATATTCTACGTCGCCGTCGAGCTTTATTCAACACTGCTCTTCAACTGACCAGGACAAGACAATACTATTCATATGATGCAGATTTGTGAAAGGTTTGAGGAGTCCTTTCAAAAGTAGGTTGAGTTTCCTCGTCCGGGTGAACGTAGTCCTGAGTAGGACTGTTGTTGTTGACAGTGACTGACGTTTCGACAGTTTCGACAACCTGTGCAGTAGTCATCTTCAGAGTCAGAGTGAACATGACTGTAGATGACTACCGCAGAGGTTTTCGACACGCCAGTCATTGTCCACGACAACAGTCCTATTCAGGACTACGTTCTCCCGCACGATGAAACTCAACCTACTCATGATGTAGATTGTTACGTTTAAGGGCCTCACAGCGGTAACCATCCCATCCACGAAATAACGGATATAAGAAGATAAAATTCACGGTCTGACTTGGTATCAAAACAAGGTATCAGAAGTTCTCAACGTTACAAAAACGTACTTTTAGTAGCTTGATCTGGGGCGGCAAGGTACTCTTGTAACGTGTCTTCACAATCGCTATCAAGTAGATTAGGATATCTAACGAGAACAAAAAAAAAAGAGAGAAAGAGAGAGAGAGACCTTTTCAATCAAGTAAGCTCAGGTTAATTAACAATATACACGAGATAAAAATGTTATGGAAAAATGACGTTTGCTCTATAAACACACACCAAAATTGGACAAGGTTAACGGTTGGAAACGGTTGCAATAAAGAGTAGAAAAATAATAGCGACAAAAAAACAAACAAATCAAACCAAACTTAGATCATTACCTGAACTTAAGAAATTTCAACAACAAATTATTGCCACGGTTTGAGCTTATTTCTCCTTCCCTGAAAAAAATATGAAGTTCATTTTCATTTCTTGAAGCAAGTGTTCGTTAACAAAGAAATAAACGAGTGAGTGAAGAAATGAAAAAGCTTACTCAGTAGTGATAATCTCATCTCTCATGCGTCTGATTAAAAGCACTGGACCTGGGTAGCTAGGAATACGAATAACGTAACCAGATTAACGGTAATAGTTGACTAAGGCAAATGTCGCTCAAAGGCCATTTAAGAAACTAAGAGGGGACTGGTGCCGAAATGAGTCTAGCAAGTGTTTTTTGGGATCGTTACTGGGGACGCACTGGTCAGCTATTGGCCAATCCCAAGTAACAACCCCAGGAGTCTTTTCCCAATTTAACTTCGGCCCACTTTCTTCATGAGTTTCCTTATCGTTTCTAAAGTGGCGAATGTCAAACGAAGTTTCCAACAAGTACAACACGAGACTTGCCTTGAAACGCCATTTTACAGTTGTCTGCTTAGTACCCCGGCCTTTGAATAGAGGCCGGGGCCGAGGCTGAAGTTTACGTCGTTTTATTACAAACCTTCCTGTTTTTCACTTGTAAATTATCATGTTCACGGGGTTGTTAGAATGAAAATGAAACAATTTACTCATGAAAAGCGGGAAGGTTTGTAAAAAAAACAAGCTCACCTCCACGGACGGACAATTCTGAAGACGACAAAAACTGACTGAGAATGTGGCTTTTAAAAGCTTGTTAGCGTAAGAGATTCTCAAAGTTCAATTTTGTTGTTTATAATGTTTGATAATGCTTGGAAAAAAATCGTTTTGACACGAAGCTGTGATTCGATTGTTTTCCAGTATTTTCTTTACTAACGTTGAGACCCGTAGCGAGTAAGGACACGCAATTGGCGATATTAAAAAACTAGGAATAAACACAGACAGCCACGACGCAGCCTCTTTAAGTTGGCAATGGGGAAACAAAACACTTAACAGTATCAACAGAGCCACTAAAGTCATTAAATCAGCAACGACAATAAAAAAAAATACCTGCAGAGAAGGCGAGCAATATCCAAATGAAAATATTCCTTTACGACTCTTGTTGTGAAACTACCTGAACAAAATGCAAGACAGAAAATTCAGACAGAGCAAGGGAAAGAAGCGAGGAAAAGTTTTCTAACAACAACAAAGATTGTGCGTTGAGTTTTTTTGAGGTTAAAGTCGGGTAGATTTGAGTGCACCGTCCTGTTATAAACGCGAAATGCCCTCACTGTTGTGTTTCTATGCAAGTAGTAATAACAAGAAAGAATTGAACCAGAGACGGGGGTTGTTTACCATTTACCAGAGCAAACCGGTGGGCTTACGAATTGGATAAATGGTAAACAAAATTCAGGACTGGTAAATTTCGTCCCATGGGAAATATACATGTACTTTCTTCCCGTAATTGCATAGAAAATACTCCTGAAAATACGCGTATGTGCATGTGTATGTGTCCAAAGATGCACCTTATAGTTACTGTAAATCACGGGCCGAGTTGTCTCCTGCGATTTATGGCTGAGGGTGAAGCGAGCAATGCAAATCTTGGATACGCAATTTACCGTACGGACCGACACAGCAAGGCTAATAAGATGTTTATTATATGGCTTTCTTGCCGTCAAACAAAAACAGGCCGCTGGTACAGGATTGACAGAACAGCCCCTAAAAACTATAATTTTGTTATTGAAAAAAGCAGGCAAAAGCGAATTACAATCAAACTACAATTTGATGGCTTTTATGGTTGTTGAGATAGATCTTTCCTGTTTAAACTTTGGTTAGTTCAGTAAGGACAGTAAGTAATGGACTGAAAATTGACCAATCACAGAAGTAGAAAAGACTTAACTATACAATATATAACTAATAAGAACTGTTATATCAAGCTTGGATGGCAAAAGAATAAACAAGGCAAATGTAAAGTTGTTTTCAGCTCGACTCACTTATGGCTTCAGGCATCTTAGTTTGCGCTAAAGGAACTAGGTCATCAAATGTAGCATCTAATACCTGCAGACAGTAACAACTAAAGGTTAGTTTTATGGTGAACTGATCAAATAAAACAGTCACCATTAGAACCTATTACGACAGTAAAAAAAGCCGTTAGAATTCCCTGTGGCACTTTACTTTTGGGGATCCAAGCGTGAAGGGCTCCTAAGCCAACATTTTGCCCTAATTAGTGTTAACGTTCGCCTAGGAGAGGGGTAGGTTGGCAGTTTCCCAGAAACGTATTATGATTCGCGTGAAGTCATGATGGCTCCACTCTTAAATCAGAAAGATCTGCTTTAGCCCTAAAAATGGGGCCGTTTCGGTGAGTAAAATACAGTCCTTTTTGAGTCTAATTTGGCTCCCTTAAATCAGGGCCAACACAGTCCAATTAGCTAGGGCTGAAATGGGCCCTATCGTGGGCTGGAATAGCCTTTTGATTGAGCTGTTTAGGCCTAAATTGTGCTCAAATGGCTCCAGGAAGGGCTGAATCAGACTTTGGCCTGCAGGGCTGAATTGACATTTTGGGGTTGAAACAGATCTTTTTAATTTTCAGTGTCGATATTGGCGAAGTTTTCATTTGCCTTTTTATTGAGTTGAATTAACAAGCTTGATAATAAAGGATTTATTATAAGGCCAAAAAGAGAACTTTTCCTTGCGAGGCTGACGCGGGAAATCCTGAGCGGGCGTGCCCGCCCGGGTAGCCAATCAGAATGCAGGATTCGCTTCATCTTACCCGCTCGCGGATTCAGCCATTGCGGCAACTAACTGGACCGGTCCAGTCTGATTTTCTATGGTATAGTCCTTAGCAACTGCATTCAAATTCATTGCTTTTATTTGAGTCAAAATACCAGAGAAACAACAACACCTGAAAACGAGTAGGGTTGCCTTTCGACAACAACAAAGATTTTATTCCACATAGTTCAGATAGAACTCAGTTAATTAATTACAGGTATAAGAAATCGGAATAAACTTTCCCACTCCTTTACAACTCCTTTCCTTTCAAGGTTATTATGATTGTGGAGCTTAGTTTTGGGGAAAATTTTTTTAAGTAGGGTTAATTTATTTTTTATCACGGTTTTAAATTGAAGTTTAAGTAAAATGAGAATCCAATAGAACACCCAACGAAAAGGAGACTGGACTGAGTTAACTATGGAAAAGACTTCTGGGACAGGACAAAAATTGACCGATAGCTGACCGGCGCGTGCCCAGTAACGATCCCAGAGACAATCACGGGACACATTTCGGCTTCAATCCCCTTTTCGTATCTTACAGTGTAAGTGGTTTCTACGGTGTCTATAGTTCAAAACCGTCTGTTGCCCTAGCAATTCAATGTTATCTCTTACCATGCCTGCAATCTGTGGGTAGACTTTTGCTGCCCAGACTGCGGGATAACCACCTAAAATAAAAACAGATTACGGTATACAAAGCTGCCATACGTATAGCCTCCCACACAGATGTTGGTAGGGCTTTGTCAAGCACTCCTTCTCGTTCGGCTATTATCAGTAGCTTTGGAGAAACTTTCAGTCAAACTTTTATCTTTGTTATGTATGTTAATGTAGTCGCTACGTTGCTACGGTGAGCCCTCATATAACATTGCTGATGTTTGGCCTCCAAGACAGACCCTTTTTCGGTTTCCCACTCACAGACACATTTCGTGGATCCCAGCCTCACAATTTTTACTGCTATAATGACTCTTGTTAACATGCGCATTGAGACTGGCAGGAGGCAGCGTGGCCGAGTGGTTAGCGCGCTGGACTTGCAATTCAGAGGCCTCGAGGTCAAGTCCCACTCTGACCGCTAGCTGGATTTGTTCACGGCATTCCCGAGTTCAAATCCTTAGCCACGCTTGTAAAAATTAATAGCCAACTGGCTCGTCACATACCAGTTGAGATTCTTAACCCTGTTAATTGGCTTTGTACTGTCGATTTCGTCTTTCTGGTTAGATGTACCATTCTAACATTGCCCATCAATCTAAATTTAATTCTCTGTCTCGAAGCCAGTTTTGCGGTCTTGCAGATGCTGCATTAATACATTCGTCTAGTCTGTATCAAATAATATTTCCTTCACTCCGGATTAGTGATATAGTAAGCCTTTCACTGTACATAAGACGTGGTTTTTATCTTTTGACTTAATAAAGATAATTACTATAATATGAATGCTAATGCAGGCTATTTCTCTGATGTAGACGTTTTTACGAATTTCTTTCTTCTCACTATTAATGGACAATAATGAGCATCTGTCAAAACAGAGTGTCTGCAGAAACAGAAATTGTTGATACTGTAAAGTTTGGATGTTTCTATCATTTCGGTGGTTCATGTTTAAATGCTAGACACTAGCAGCCATGAGTAATGAAAATAAGCTGCTGATATCATTCAATAGGTAAGTAAATTAACTGTCTTAAATATTCTGGAGGCCAAAAAGGCTTACCTATTGACCAGGCGTATATGATAATTTTATCAGCAGGAAATCCCAGCTTTTCAATGGCATATTGTATCACAACTTCTACGGCATTTTTCTCAGATTCTGGGCTAGGTAGTCCCTATAACATAACAGTTTTTTTAAAAAAGAAGATATAGTTATTATCTTTATTTCCAAAACCATGCAAGTGAGAACAGCTTCGCATAAGACACATCTAGGCAAAAAAGAGGGGACTAAAAATGGGGAATAAATGACAAAATAAAAAATAAAATTGAAGACTGATAATGAAAGCAGTAGATGACACATTACCAAATGTTATCATCATCATCATCATCATCAGCATCATCATCAAATCAGCATTATTAGTTTTATTATCATTATGTTGTCTTTGCCACAAACTATCAGGAATTACGCGAGGAAAAAAACCCTCTGGAACCCAGGGTAGAATGTACCATACAGTCTTGGTAGATAACAACAACTGAATGTGCATGGCATGTGCAAGTTGAGTTAGTTCATTGTGCGAAGTCTTACAGTAAGGTGTGAAGCGCCGAGAATAAAAACAAAAAAAATAAAACGTCTTGGGAGCTTTCTGAATTTGTGTGTACAGGTTATTTCTTTCTAACCATGGACACCTGGAACCAGGGTACGTATAATATACATCTAGGCACCTTCCACAAATTTGGTCAGTACCAGCTGGTTAATTAGTGGGGGGATTACATTAAAGCCAATCAGAAACAGGAAAACAATATTTGAAACAAAGATAATAAATAAACAAACTTACACTGCTACCAGCAAAACCAGGGTGATTCCAGCCTAATACTGAATATCCAGCTAAAAGATAAAGAGGATGCAAAAGACCTTTTGTTACATGTTTTTCTTCTTTCTCCTCTGATAGTGTTATATTATGTGTACGCTAACTCCTATTTAACAACATTTTAGATATACATGTTGATGCTTAACGCATATGAAACTTAATAAAAAATTTAATCAATGACCCTGAGTCAAAGTTACCAACCTTTTAATGGTGTCACCATTAGTCCAACTTCGTAAAATCCTGCATTGCCTTCACAGGTAATAACCTGTTGATTTGAACCAGAAATTTCCTTATGCAGCACTTATTAGGCAAAACTTTAAAAAGTACTAACCATTTACATGGAAAACCAAAACCTCCAGTTGGAAAATCAAATGGTTGGCAGTATTCCATTTGGGAGCTTCAGAAATATTGATAGTCATTTGAGGGGATGCAGGTTTTACATTTGTTTCAGTCTGCCCAGCTGATTCAAATAATTTATACGGGTACTTTGTAGCTGGTACTTTTTCCACAAGGTCAAAGTTTTGTGGTTAAATGTCTATCCTCCCTAGCAGCAGAAAAAGAACTTGCTGTAAAATTATTAAGATAAAACATTACCAGATTCTTGCCATTTCCCCGAATATTTTCACTGGGGGATCTCTTGTCCATGAACATAGTGTCGATCTCATTGCCATCTGCCGTCTCTAGCTTAGCTCTTCTACCATTCTGTAATGTGTTAAACAAAAGCTTGAATTATACCAAACTTAAAATCATAGAAAAATGTCTAAAACATGTCCTAAGTTTGTTGAGCATTGTGCTATAAAAATAATGCTAAACCATGTCTGAACAAAAAACGAAAAAAAACAAACAAAACAAAACAAAAGAATGATTTGCCTACATACACCTGTTCTGATTAGATAAACATACATCTTTAAGTGTTAAAACTAATGAATAATAATATTATAATAATCCCAGCAGGTACTACTGTACTCTCCTATATTAAACTACACGATTGGAATGTTCTGCCCAAAAGGGTATGGTTTTTTAACCAATTTTGGTGTGAACATAGACCCAATGCGAAAATGGCTTCTAGATCAACATTCTTTTGTTTGAATTTAGATTAGCCTAACTAGCCTCATTCTCCAGTACAAAATTTAAAAGAATACATTATCTCAAGTGAGGCTAGTTAGGCTAATTTTCATTTACAGTCAAACCAGGTCAAGCGTTCCCGTCGCTAACAAGCTAATGAATTCATTAATGGAAAAATGATTTCGTTTGTTGATTCAATAATCCATTCATAAAATGAATAATCCAATAGTCAAATTGGACCTGGATTCAATAATTAAATGTTGATTTGGTTTATGAACAAAATCTACCTGTACTTTACTCTTGTCTGTTGAGTTCAATCGTATTTGCTTCCCTTTTCCTGCCGTTTACGATTGCGTTTTTCATTGCCTTTAATCAAAATAACAGCTAGAATAGACAGACCGCAAACGCAAAGAAACTGACAAAGGCCGAGGATCGAAATCCACCAATCACCGCACATACACTGACCTCAGTTTGACCGTTGTGTTTTCTAAGAGGTCAGGCCTAGGTCTGTTGCACTGATTACTGGCAGCAAACTGGCGTACATGTAACAGTTTGTTTGGGTTTGAACTTCAGAACTGGCCAGCACTCGACTCTCAGAAAAAAAAGAGGGAAAAACAAAATTCTGAGGTCAACTTGTGGAAAGTGTAATTTTTTAAAAAAAACAGTAATCGAATCAACATTCAATTATGGAATAGAGGCTAAATATGACCATTGGATTGTTCATTTTAGGAATGGATTATTGAATCAACAAACGAAATCATTTTTCCGTGAATGAATTCATTAGTTCGTTAGCGACGGGAAGGCTTCACCTGGTTTGACTGTAAACAAAAGAATAAAACCTGCAGCCATTTTTGCATTGGGTCAATGGCTCATGGGTATAGATTTTGCCCATTATGGCTCGGAAAGTGGGTATACTTTTCATGAAATTATGAGGTCATACAAGTCATTTAGAAGTACAGATATGATTGTATTTTCAGCTCTAAAAACAATAGGTTGTTTTCACTCACACGTTCAAGTAGGTATGTTCTACCTGTTAACAAGGTTTCACCTGCAAATTGGTGAAATAAAAAAATGTTAATTAAATATGTACGTTTAGAGCTACAACTGTACCAAGTGTTATCTACATACAGATAGCGAAAAAACTACATTGTGTATAGAGATAACTATAGAAATAAAACCAATAGAAATAACATTCAAGATTAATTACCAAATCCACTTTGTAAAAGACCAGTGGATCCAGGGTAGATAAGTGGTCGACCAACTGAGTGAGCTACAAAATACCTGAAATTTACAAGTAGGCAGTTAATTATGTTATATTCAAAATAAATAAATCATCATCTTGTAAGTAATAATTAGCCTGAGAAAACAACCTACATTCGGGACACCAACACTGATTTTCCCACTAAATGAAATCTGAGGAATGATTATAGAAATTCCATATTGATGATGCATCACTAGCCAGATCTGCGTAATGCTTCTGATTGGTTGAGGCAAATTTTCTGGCTAGTGACATATCATCAAAATGGCATTTCTGTGCTCGTTCCTTAAAAAAATAGTGGTTAATTCCCAGAAAATGTTCTGGGTTACTCAATAAAGTGTGACATTATTGTACTCTTGAAAAAACTGACAGTGTAAATTAACATTGTATGAGTCACAAATATCTGGATATGCATTTGAAGCATACTTGAGAAAAATAAAAGTTACCTTAGAAGATCACATGGCCAGGTTCCAAGCAAAGACAAAGGTCCAGTAGGTCTTGTTTGAGATGTGTTACTTTCTGATGCCCTAGACGTGCTACGGCTTTTAAGAAGAGAATTAAACCAAAGTTAGTTGATGCAGTTATGGAATGGTTTAATAATAACAGGTACATTATGTAGGGAACTTAGATGAAGCCTTTCAATGGGTAATATCAGAAAATTTTTTTTAAACTATGTTGTATTCCTAGGTATTTTTTTCACAAGAAGCTACAATCATGTAAATCTCCAGAACAAGTAATATTACAAATGTTTGACTGAAAGAAAGTCCCGCTAATACATCAAGCAATCAATCAATCAATCAATTGAGATCTCTATTAACATATTGGAACTTCTAGGACACCACAAGTGGTGCTCTAATTGGGGACCAGTGGTGAACTAACTTCAAAGTCATAAAGGATTCAGAAATAACCAAAATTGACAGCATGTTTAAAAACAAAATCTTCAGCTCTGTACTGTCAACATACTTAGCTTTAGATTCTTTCCATTTGTAATCAACTGGCCAGGCTCCAAAACTGAAGTCATATAATCCTAGCTTTTTCTGAAAAAAGACAGAAAAGCATACTTAACCCCATATTTCATAAAAAGTATTATATAATGATGTGTTTTGTATATTTTATTTTTCTTCTGGTTATAAGTTTTCAAACCATTTTATCTACATTTTCATTCAATTTATTGTTAAGCCATGGCTATAATCTGGCTGAGACAGTTTGGAAACTGAGAATCTTAAAAACTGGCTTTAAAACTTGCTCATCATAACTTAAGAAAAATAAACCCTTTAATTTAATGGTACACTGATCATTCTAGAATACCAGATGATATTTATTTATTACTGCATTTTGTCAACAAATTCACATGATCCAACTATCATTGACATAATGAATTGCTGAAGTGCTGGATTTGCTATTTACAGTACAGTGAACGCATTCTTTTGACTTTTGACTAATTGACTATTGTGATGTGTGAGAGAGCAATTCTTTCATGTTTAAACTAAGAGCATTAACTTGAAAAATATGGTAATTTGCATGGGAGGTACATGTACATGTATACAGCTTTAATAGCGAATAGCAAAAAACAAACAAACAAAAAAAAATATACTTCTTTGACTTCATAAACAAACCTTATTTTCTTCACTATTGTCAATTTTTGTTTCTTCCAAAAGAGCTAAGAATACTCTATAATCTTGATTCTTAAAGCGCCCATACCCTGCATATAGTACAAAACATACATAACAAAATCAATACTATTTAAGATGTTGGGATTACCAGCGATATTCAGGCCTGTAAATAGTTTTCTTTTTCTGTTTAGAAGGACAGTTCACCATATTTCATTGGACAAACTCAAAAAGTTGTCAGAAAAAGATTACATTGACTTTTAATAACTTTTTTTTATTACTACTAGAGTAATGAAAATGTGAAGCTGCAGACAATTAACTCAAACCCAAGTTTAAGTACCATAACAGCATTATTTACAGTCAGTATGAGAAAATCCCACAGGTAGGGGTACTCCCTAAACTGGGAAAAAATTGAGGGTGGTGTCCTAAACAGGGTATGCATTTTAGGATTTTTTTTGTCCAAACAGGGTCGGGGTTTCAAAACCTCAGCAGCTCACCTACACAAATATTGGTCCAGTAGTCCCCCCTTCCCCACCCTGGGAAAAAATATAAAAAATGCCAATTATCATGGTCGACTGCAACTACTATATCTCTGTAGATCATACCTCTGATACATAATGCTCCAAATACAATCATTAGTCCTGTTCCAATAAACCTAGACAAGCTGACTAGACCAGCATGGCTTAACAAACCTAGGAGGCAATGTAAATGTAAGTCAAAAGAGAATAATTATTAAGTTTGTGCTTGTGTCGTGTTAAAATGGTTGGCCTAGGTCAAATGGCTTGCCTTCTTATATCTAATGACCATTGTTAACTCAAGTGAATGATAGTTTAACAAACCTTTTCGCAGAAGAAAGAATCCAAGTGCAGGTGCAGTTAACATTGAAGTTGAATAACAAACAGACCATGCTAATGACAGCTGTAAATAAAATTAATAACATTTATCACTTGTACTCTACTGAAATTTTTATAAATTATAAAAAAAAATCCACTGATAATAAAATAAAGCGCTCAGGATCATGGGACCTCATCTCTTAAGTCATGATCTACCATGACCATCCATAAGGCCCCCATAAGGGCAGGGGGAGTGGGGTGTATGTATGTCATCTTTTTCTTATGTACATGTATTGAGGAGGAAGTCATGTCCCTGTCAGTATTTACTATTGTACATGTATTTATGTACTATTTTATGTTTCTCATTGTCGCTATCTCAGTTTCAACCCATCTTTGTGTTATTTGTCTCTTCTACTGTCTTATGTTGCTGTTTCAAGGCCATGTGGCTTAATTGTGGCAATTTTATCGTAATAGGGCCTCACAGCGGTAGTAAATTTGTGTATCATAATGTGCAGGCCCACATCCCAGCTTTTCCAGACATCTTTGCTTTGAATCCATATTTTTCCATTACCTATTTATTGTTTGCAGGGTAGGAAATAAATCTTTTCACTAGACTAATGGCCTTTTGTTAATTTAAGGGGACCATCGCTCTAGAGAGGAAAACAAGTATATGAGTGCAAGCAAAATGATGAGTTTAAAACAATGATAACAATAATGTCATATGTTTGACAACAAAGAATGAATAAAGCACAAATACTGGTCATTTCTGAAAGTATCTTCTAGCCACAGATTGTGAATTTGACAGTTAGGACATTTCTTTGTAATTTTCTGGATTTTAGGCAACTAATTTTACCATAGATTCAAGCAAGAATAATACAGAAAATAACTTAAATAGATTCAACTTCTTTTCTCATTCCGCATTCTACATTTGGCGTATATGTTGTAGTTAATTTTTTATCTCAGGTAATTGGTAATTTTTGTTTTTCTTTTGTTTTTGGGTATGGTGATGTATGCTTATGAAGTTGAAACAAATGAAAAACAAAGATTACCTGAGATAAAAAATTAACTACAACATACACATTCGTCACACTGTTGCATAAACTCGTCATTTTGCTCGTGCATTCTGTAAGTTTTTCTCTCTATAAAGCAACAGTAACCTAAAAGTCCTGAAAGCCAGACTAATGAATGGAGTTTTTTCGCTTTTCAAAAGGGCCTTCCTACCCAAATGAATATACAGTTACATGCAGCTACAACAAGGGTATAAATGGAGATGCATAGTTGATTAAATAAATGAGGGGTCACGAGACTAGAATCAAGGCTTTCGGAATTAAAACTCAGGTTGTGTAAGTTAATAAGCGGAATGATTAATTATGCAAGAGACATGACGGAACCAAAACATAGGCTCTCGTGGTACTATCACAAACGTAGGGTGTACTAATACAAGGTTTCTGCACCCAGATGGAAAACCAAGAACACGAATAAGAAAACCTAAAAAGTGATAAATTGAAAAAGAAGCTTTACGAGGTTATCTTACGACTTTTATTATAAAGGCCTAAATAGAACCCGGAACTACCAGACATTTTTACACTTACAGCACGAATTACTCCTGATCCACAATGCTCCAATCCGTTGGCCTCATAAGGTCGACTCTATATTACAGAACATGTTTTGTGTTTAATAACAAGAAGAAGATGAGAAAAGAGCACAATACATACAAAATAAGCTCACTCAACCCCCCAAAAATGCTCAAAGTTGGAGAGGTAAAGTATAAATACATCCACTATTACGAAAAGATCTCAAAGGATTATGAAATGGGTAAGAGTGTCATAAAATGCATTCACCCAAAGCTAACCTGACGACTGTTTCTCGAGAAAATTCGGTATAACTGCGGACCAACTGCACAGCGATAAAACTCCGCCATCTTTCTTTTCCTTTCGTTTGCTGTGAGATGGCAATCATGATCGTATATGACGTACATACTTTATTTTATATGTCACCGCTGGTCAAAGGTAGGTTGGTCGTCGTCTCCAACCTCGTCCTCAGGGTTTCTCGGTTTAAAAGCCAAAAGACCAGAATCCTTTTCGTTTTTTGCTCGCATTTAGGAGGAGAGAAGAAGTGAGGGCGACTGGATTCCCTTTTCTCTTTTGCGCTTTTCTTTCCCTCCCTCCCCTTTTTGCGCCTGCCACACAGGTTACCTCTCATAGTTTTCTTTATTGAAATTTGGCAGTCGGGGCGTGGCCGCCCACCTTGCACCTGCCTCCTACCAACTCACACGAATGTACGCGATATACGTGTGTCACAGGCCGGCGGACGCGAAAACGCAGATCGCACGCATGTAGAAAAAAGCGAAAACAGGATCCCATGCGTTGTTCGCATCACTTTGTACTGACTTTTTGGATCTTTTTTACTGCTCTGCTCAGCTGTTACCCTCGGAGCAGTGGTTTCTCCTGGCCGGCTTGCAGGGTACTCAGCTGTCTACTGCGCCAAAGTAGCATCTTGGAGCCTTGAAATGACGCATACACCGAAAGACTATTTTCTGTAAAGTATCTGTTCGGAGACGCAAATATTGCCTAGAATTTTCTGTTACTTGTGGACGGCTAATATTTTCTTGATGACCGTTCTATTCACTTTCTGAAGTTTAATTTTCACATTTAACTTACCAAGTTAAGCTATTTTTTCGTAAAAGAAAAAAGGGAAACCTAAAATTTCGGATTCAAAAAACGACTTGTAGCGAAACCACCCTTTAGGACAGTACTTTGTCGCACAGCGACAATTTGAGCAATAGGGTTGAGAGATTCACCCCAAAGCTGAACATAACACGACAGAAGAACCACGATAATAAATGTATCTTTATTCTCTTTTTTAAATACTAAGTTTTGATTTTCTGTTTCCGTAAAAGTGCAAAATACAAACTACAAAACAACTAACTAGAATAGGTGTTGTCTGCGTGGCAGGCGTTAAAAGGGGAAGGGGAAGGGGAAGGGGAAGGGGGAATTTGGGCGCGCGAAGGAGAAAGAGCCCGCGGTCTCGCGCGGTAATTAACCCTTCCCTTTCGAACGCCTGCCACTCTGGCTAGAATAGGTGTGGCTTAAAGCTTTGTTCCCAGCCCAAGGTAGGTATGATAAGGGAACACTGGGACTCAGAAATTAAACTTTCAGTCTTATTCATGGACGGCAAAAATAAATTAAGCAGTTTTAAACCCATCAAGAAAGTAGGTCTGTATCGGAGGGAATGAAATTCCATTCTAGGATTTTCCAAGGTACAAAAAAGAACAGAACAACAACAACAAAAACATAAGTTCATTAACTAACGAGAACAATTCATCTACATCATTTCCTCTTCTAAAGCATTTTATGCCACACTGACGGAATTTAGTGCAATGCGATGTCACCTCCACACTTTTAATTAGCTCTAGTGAAGGACCCGAGTAGAGATCTAGATGGACTGTTCGAAGAAACTCTTTCAAAAAAAAAAAAAACGGATTTGTCGACGACTGTTCTGATGCATAAAAACGTGAGAGCGAAGAGACTTTGGAATACCTTAAATGGCAAGGTTTCCTGATGGAAAATCGAGGAGCAGCTTATTTCACGGACGGAAAACATGATAAGGTGGGGACCTCCAAAGTCTAAGTAACGCAGAACTGTCACAGGTTAGCGATTACTTTTATCACAAAAGGTTGTAAGTCAACTGAGGGAGAAAGGTACTATCCTTGCCTTGCAAAACACCAAGAATACTGAAATTAATGCTTGGCATGAAATTAAACAAAAATTCACAGGTTTTCAAAAACTTCTTTTTTCACTTCCATGCTCTTTACTGTGAAGCGTGAGATGGGAATATTATATAATACAGTGATTTGTTATTTGTCATCTTTAATAACCTGGATTCTTTTCACGCTTTCCTTTTGTAAATACAAAATTCGCATCTATAGCTTCGATGATCTCTATTTCAATAAATTGGTCCCAACGTTTCATTATAAACACTATTAATGATCAGAGAGAAGACAATTATTTTCATTGCTTTCTCTCTTAAGACAAAAGCCTAGAGGAGCTGATGAGCATACAGAAAATTGCTACAGTAATAGTAAAACATTGACCCTTAAAAGTGAAACGGTTAAATGTCATTGTATATCAGGTTGTATTTAGGAATGTTCTGTGGATCGATGGGGCTTGTTACAATCAGTTTTCCTCTCAGTGCTCCTCGCAGGATCACTTCCACAAGATCAATGAAATCTTGTTTAGTTTTGAAGCTTCCAATAAATTTTGTGTGGTCAGGTGTGCTGAGAAAAAAAAAAGAATAAGAAATTAAGAAAATTGTAAAGATAAAATACAAAACAGACTTTTAAAATAAATATTAAAAAAATTCAACCTTTTTTTACTTGTCTACTGCATGAAAAAAAATAATGAACCCATCAGTTATTTTGGTTGCTGTCTGAAAACATTTCATAGGTTGTTGAACTTAAGGTATTTTCTGTTTCCTGTTTGCAGTAAACGCAAAGATTAAGGTGGCTGAACACAGTTTTGGCAGTTTGTGAGTGTATGTCATTTGCCAAATCATGGCAAGAGAAGGGTGGAGCTCGCAAGCTGAAACTTGGCAGGTGAAAAATATACTAATGAAAGATTTTGATTCACAGGTAAAATTTGACGTTTTCGTAGTTTCCATGGCAACATGAACGATTGAATACAACCTTAAAATTTCACTTTTTTTCAGTTTACATAAAATTCACTCATTAGATTTTCCTATAAACTTGCACAAAGCTTACTGTTACTAATCATTACCATTTGAAACTTATTCGATCAAATTTTAACAGACGGACTTTTAGATAATCAATAACATAATTATATTGTAATTATTAAATGTGTCACGAAATTCGTCTGTTCAACTTCCATTTTAAAGTTTTCATTATCTAAAATACGATAAAAGTAAAAATTCTGCCAAATATCACAAAATTTTAATGAGTAGATTTTGAGAAATCGTCGTCTGTGTACCATTGCTTTTTCACCGCCATGCTTGTTTGTCTAATTAAAAACACTCGCGGTCAAGCGAGTTACCGCTGACCGCCCGCAAAACTGTGTTCAGCCACCTTAATGCACTTATCAGTGGCCATACCAGGTGGTGGGGCCAGCAGGGGAACCCCGGGCATTTGCACAAAGATGTTCAGAAATCCTGCCACCCAAGAACGATAATAATATTATTAATTAATATTTTCCTTTCGACCGGTAGGTGCATTCAAAATGCGTTGGGTCTTTCCGCAGGGATGGTACAGCAAAGTGCGATGTGATCCAATCCCCCTGTCATCTACTAAAAAGTTGCAGCAACTATCAACAAATCCCACCTGATGTCAGCGTTTGTCCCCCTGTTGGCCACACAGGATAGCTGCTGATAAGCACATAACCTCTTTTATAAATTTTCAGTTACTGTAACAAGGTCTTACCCATAGTCTACTTTCATGTGTTGTCCATTAAAGAAAAACACAGTAGATGGTATCAGAGAGATATCAAAATAGCGTGTATAGACAGGCACTGCATCTACATCCACAATGAATATATCAGCCATGCGAGAAACATCATGAGAAGTCTTGGCCAGCTAGGTTGTCAAGGTAAAATAAGGCATTAAAATAGAGAGATTTACAGTCACGTTTAAGGCAAACTACAAATGTGAAATACTATTTGTAACACGTGACCAAATTTTCCCTTAAAATGTCTCTAACTGTTCATTACTTCTACCCAGAAATTAGCACATTTATGTTACTTTTGCCTATAGCAATCGTTCTGGACTGTTTTTTGAAGCACGTTTTCTATTTTGAGAAATTCTGAACTTGAATCTGATGTTTGGCATAATTGCTGAAAATGTCACTCTAAATCTCTAAAATGTCACATTTTATCACACAAATAATTTGACATTAGTCATACATTTCAGTACAAAAAAGTTTCAGTTTAGTCTGTATATTTCAAGGTTTCATTTTATTCTTGGATTAAATTAATTTTATTTTCTTTCACTTCAAACTCGTAATCATGTACTAAAAAACATGTCTTGCAAACCCTCCTCAATGTGGCACTCAAGTTTGGGTGTGTTGGGCGGGCTTAGAACTGATTGGGTGACTAGCCACAAATATCCTGTTATGAGGACTTGTTGTTATTTCATCCTCTTCTGTTTTTGTTTTATTGTCCTATTCGATTTTTAAATGCACACTGCAAAGAATATTGGCATTACTAGGGTTGCCAAATTGAAAAAAAAAATGTAATCTCCAGACTGCACGTGTGACAAATCTATAAACCTCAGCTTTGTAAGGAATTATAAAATTAAAAAAAAAAGACAAAATAACATTTTCACTAAGAATGAAGAGGAGGTAATATGGCATGGATAAGCAATGCTTCACACTGACCAGAAATTTGACCACTCCTTCAATTCTACAAGCTTTTCTGATGTAGATACGCATCAGCCAATTCAAGCTGTTTCCATCCCCTCCCCCCTGGCTACTGCAGAGCATTTTCCGGCCTTGTCAGTCCCGGGGTTGGGTCATTAGCAATTTTTACATGGCCTGGGAGTTGGGCATTTGCCAACCCAGGGGCCACCTCCCAGCTTTTGATACTCATGTGGTTTCCTTTTCAAATATAATTAAACATAGAGGATTTTACAGTAAACACAAGCATATTGGCCCATCTATCAAGGACAGGAAGAAATTGTATCAGTTTTTAAAGGCATGTTTTCTTGATTTCATGTATGTATTTTTTTTCCTTAGGCTATCCCCCTTTCTTTTAGTGTTGAATGCATTTCTTGATTTTGCACATTCAAATGCTTGACGTGGCACTACTTGACTGTGTGATCAATGAAAACTGCTGCAGTGTTGATTGAGGACAGGGCATTTGTCCCCTGTTCTTGTCCCCACTGTAGAGCATTTGGCAGCTTATGTGTCCCAGCCCCCAGGAATTTGACATCCAACGAGAAAAAATTCTAATGCCTGGGGGGGGGGGGGGGGGCGTTAGCCCGTGGGGGGAGCGGGGGGGATCATGGGCGCAGCTGGATTAACTGTGCAGTAAATCTGTAGCCTGAATTACAGACATACCTTCGAGTCGCATAATCCTCTCAGGGACGTCTGATGTCCCTTAGAGGAGTATGCAACTCGAAAGAATGTCTGAAATTCAGGCTAGTTAAATTTGCTTTTAACCTCTATGCGTATGATGCTCGCAAAATAGTTATCACGACAAAATAAACAGGCAATGATGGCCGTATTATCATCAAGGATACTGAGCGGGTCACATTTTCTTACAATATCGTCCAGCTGTTGACAGACTGTGTCAGCATCTCGCCCGAATCTCAGCACAAGGACTTTGTCTTCACAACTCTTGATCGCATTATCCACATCTTTCTTTGTATTTAGCTTGTTCAAAACATAACTCATCTCGTTTTTTGAGGAAGGTTTCACTCTCAAACCTATTTTTAGATACGTCATGTAAGACAACTTTGAGCGCCCAAAGCATAGAGCTGGGACTGGATCGACAAGACAAGGAACGCCTGTCGGAAACTACCTTGAATTTCCAGTGCAAGTTTGGAAGAGGCTTTACAGTAATGATCGTCGCTGTTCAGTTTCTGTACTGTTTTCTTAAAGAAGTTGTGGAAGCACTTGTGGTTGGATACAGTGATGAAGGCAAACATGAGATCGCCAGAAAAGACGCCACTTGTTTCCGTTCTGATGCTGCCGATGGTGAGTGTCATAAAACATGAATGACTGTATGGTGCTAGTTTTAAAACGTTTGCGTTTGAGCGGGAAGTAAGCGTTCCCTGTTTGTTGTGCTGAACTCTGATTGTATAATTTACGCGTGATAATTTGCGTACATTGTACATGATTGATCCAGGTATGACGGACGCGAAAAGCAAAGCAACAAGTGAAGAGAAATTTGTTGGCACCACTGTACGCAATTGTGAGTGCGCCTCTTTGAATTTATAGCTATTAATTTATGATGCTTATTAAATATATTTTTGTTGTCTGAATTAGCCAAACTAATCAAGCAAGGCTATATCACAGTGGATACTAAAGTAGATGATGGTGTTCCTGCAATTAATTCAGGACAATGTTCAGATCCAAATTTGTCTGGAGGTGAACTAGGCTACGAAACAGCCTCTCAGTTAAGCTGTTTGAAAGCAGAAGCGGATCCTTCATCAAGTTCAGGTGTGGTGTACGTGGATTGTGACGAAGATTGGGATAATGGCATAGTAAACAATGACCACAAAATCGAATTCAACAACCCAAGAACTCTAAGTGATGATATTGTACCAGATGGTATAAGCCAGTCATATTTGTTAAAGAGTAATTTATCTATGGGTGCTACTGGCAAGAACGATTTTTTGTGTGAAGAAACCTTGTCAACATGTTCCTCAGATTCAGATGTCTGGGGTGGTAAACCATCCAAAGATCATCTCAGAAGCTATGAAAAGTCATCTCTGCATTTTTTGTCAGAAAGAGAGTGGCTGGATGAACTTGAGTCACTTTACTTCTCACATATGATAACAGAACTCAAGTCATTACTTTTCCAAGCTTTTGAAGCCAGCAAGGACTGTTTTGATTTTGTGCTCTTCATTGTCAAGTTTGCTGACTTTGATATTCAAAGTGGCAAAAAGTCACTTGCTTATTTGACCCTTGTTGAGTTTGAAGCTTGGCTTAAATCAAAGACTGAAGGAAGAGGTATTGAAGAAATAAAGCTGTTAGGTTATTGGCCAACTGACAATCATAAGGATTTGGCACTGGATGTAGTGGTTTCCTCCACTTTTCTCCTTTTTGAGCCAATAAAAAGGACTTTTCAACTTGATGTGGGAAACAATGGATTTTTGGCTAAACATGTGCGATTTCTAATGCATTCAAAAAGGAGATATAGGGAGGTCAGTACTAATTAATAAGGACATTTAAACCCTTTTGCTGAAAAATTAAATGTCTCTGTCTCTAACTTTTAAATCTGTGGATGAAATCAAATAGTATGGTGAAGTTGATCATTTAAAAAGCTGTTTTCTTAAATCAAATTTTTCATTTAAGCATCTTTATAAAATTGCCCTGCTTAATGCACTTCTTTTTTGCCTTTTTTCCATAATGTTCTCTAAATTTTCAAAGCAATGGAATATGACAAAACCCTAATTTTTCATTTTGTGACTCTTTGAGAAAAACAAGAAAATCAAAATTTTAGTGAAATACAAAAATCTGTTTGAGTTTTATTTTGCAATGGCTGATTTTGATACATGCTCACCTTTAGCTTCTAAGGAAAAAAGAAAAATATAATGTTTTTACAAAAATAATAGTTAGTGTATAAAGACACCCAGTATACTGGTAGTAACCACGTTATATTACTTAGTTAACTTAGGCGATAATTACATCATGATGTAAATGGTTAACAAGTAATTTTTAACTAAAGCTCCAGTAGCTTTAATAGCTTTCATTTGATATACATCTTGTGTTTTCATGAAGCAGGGTTCAACAGTCTTGTAATATATTTATTTTCTTGCAACAGGCAGCTACCATTGCATTCAAGTTAAAACTTCAAAAACACTTTGATGTAACTGAGGTAACTACTTTATTGTTTAAATTAATTGAATTGTCAATTCTAACCATATTACATACTGCAGGCTGAATGGGATACTTTTCCAGGCAAAAATCTAAGTTTTAGCCTTTTTGTTTTTGGATAATCAAGCTTTCTTCTTCTTATTTTTTGAGAATTTCCTTATTCTGGGCATTTTTTTACAATGTTTCTTTGTTGAGAAACGTTTTTCAAAAATTAAGGTACATTGTATTTTATCTATGGAAAATTATTGACTATTATCTTGTCTGAGCTGAGAAGAACTTAGATGTAGTCTCTATTATATACAGATAAAAGAGCAAATGCCCTTTACAAGTAGTGTTGGGAATTTACAATCTATTTCAAAATTGATCGTCAGAAGTTACACTGTTATCAGTCTGACCCAACCACTGGATTATCAATAACAACAAAAAAATCTCTCGATTATATATTGTATTAAATTTCCCACTTGCATGCATGTTACAAAAAGTTAGTTTGTTTTGTGGACAACTTTGAAATGACAACCATGACAACCATGAAAACCATGTTGTAGAACATGACAAAAACATATGAAATGCATCAGAATATATTCGGTCATTAATAGTCTAACTGCTTGAAGTTTCTATTTTTTTCTCTCAACGACAGTCTTGTAATTACTGTAAGTTTCTCACTATAAAATCAGGCAGACTTCTTTATAAATTTCTTGTGTAATTTTCCTAGATCTTGCTGCCTTTGGTAATTGTGGATAAATTACAGTTAGCAGAAAGGTAACATTTAAAGATCATAAAAAAGTACAAAGTACATGTAGGCAATCAGTTAAAAGAAAGTTGCTATAGTGGCCCAAGGAATTTGTTTTGAGTGGTCACAAATTCTTTTATCCTTGGTGAGAATTGAATGAAAAATACTGTTGTGTAGTCTGTCATTATCAACTATCTAGTTTTTAATTTAATGTAATATAACTCTGTATATTGCACAACGG
>OZ037994.1:41427637-41455137 GCA_964035705.1 Porites rus
AAATATAGTTAGCGTTAGTTGGTTATGAAAAACAAAATGGCCAGTAGATTAAAGTCATTAACAAACGGAGAAACACTTTGAATGAATAACAATACTAGTTATCATCTGAAGTTTTTTTTGTTGATTTGGTAAGGCAAACTACACAGAAATATACTGAAGACTGGGAAGGTGAAATGAATGGATCATCAGAAGCCAGAACGTTTAACAATGAGTCCATTACACAGAGCTCAACGCCTGCTAAATTCTACCGGCTTCCTTTGCCGTTGGACAGAATATTCGTAGTGGACAACTCCCGATCTTTAAGGGATTGTATGCGAACCCTTTGCGCGGTATGTTTAAGTATGATTTACCGTATTCTAGCAAAGAACGTAAAATATTATAGTTATGCTGGTATACAACATTTTCATTCATTGTCATGTATTCGTCCTTTGGCTCCAGAGCCTATTTTTTTGGCAGGGGGGGGGGGGGGGGGCGGGAGGGGGTAAGTTAAAGCAATCTTTTTTGGATTCGTTCTCTTTATTGCGACTTAGAAAATTAAAGGGTTGATTTCCACTGTCGCGTGATTTTTACATACGTGCGCAGCGTAATTAAAATAGCGGGATATATGAAAGGTAACGCACAAACGGAACAGATAAACCTGGCTCAACTTTTACCTTTACGCGAAACCTTTTTTCATACAGTGGAACCTCGATATAACGAAGGCCCAGGGACTGGCAAAATGTGTTTGCTCTAACGAGGTTTCGTTATATCGAGGTTCTTTTCCATATTTTGCTGTTAGAGGGGTAAAGAAAATCGTTCATTATACCAAGGACTTCGTTATATAGAGGTTCCACTGTACATTACCTATTTGTTCCTCTGTAGCCGGGTAGTGTGATAGGATTTGACACTGAGTGGAGACCAACAATGTGCCGTGCTGGGACTGCTGAAAGGTATGTGAATCAGAGTGTTATATCGTGTATAATCACGTGTAGTTACCGTTAGTTTCCTATAAAGCAGGCGTTCTTTTTTTAAGTAATGCCACGCGTTCCTTCCCCACGTTTAGGGAACGCGTAACGAAGGCCCAAGAGCAACACGCCCTTTATTTGCCATCTCGCCAAAGAGGCGTGTCATAGAAAAAATCAATCTTTAAACAGACTCTGCGAAGAAAGACAAACATGCTTTATGGATCGCGCAAGGCCCTCTGGATTACTGGTTTAACCATTGATAGTGTTCATTTTCTAACGGAAAAATCTTCTCATTTTATGAACTGGGCACAGGCACCCCAGTCAATAAAGTTTCTCCCAAACGAGGCTAAATATACATTATTTTTAAGTTATTACTTTAGTTCGTCACCTGTGAAAATCGACGTTTGTCCCGGAGACGATCTTCAGACGTTCTATTCGTTTGAAGAAGACGGATAGAACGTGTTGGACGATCAAAACTCATTCAGACGAACTTAACTGAAAACGCTGGAGGAGAATTTTAACCACATTTATGGAGCTTATTCTTATCATTACGCTTTTTTTGTCTTAATTTATTTTATATTATTTACTTATGCAGTGAATAATGACAAAGAGGAGTTTTGGAAATATCTATTATACATACAAGAGCGGTCGCGGACACACATATAACCATGGCAACTTTGTTTGTAGGTTAGCGATCATTCAGCTGTCTACGCGGAGTGAAGTATTTATCTTGGACGTGATCGCCTTGACAGACAATGTCAAAGATTCGGATCTGCAGCAATTTGCGGAGAATGTCTTTGCTAATCCTCAGGTTCTCAAATTGGGTAATTATTACATTATTATTACTACCTAAACACGCGGAAGATTTCTTTCAACCTATTTGTAAGCGCATTCCAGTCGTTAAATAAGTTTGTTGAAGTGAGTTTTATATTCTGAAAGAAAATAGACAGCTTGGTTTGGCAATAAACTGAAAAATTTTGTCCTGATGTTTTCCGTAGGCTATGGAGTAGATTCTGACTTTCGAAACCTTGTTTCGTCGTGTCCTTTGTTCGAGGACAGTGTGAGGCGATTGGCTCGGTTTGTTGATCTGTGCCCATTAAGCAAACAGGTAGGACGGAGTCAGTTATGTTCTTGTGTCTCCAGATTTTTCTAATGGTCAATGCCAGAAATACGCTTAGACCGTACCTATCTTAGCCTGTGAACGCAGACGAATTTCCGGTAGTCTCCAGCCAGAAGCGGCGACTGGAATACGCATGCGTTCTCGCGCTATATATATCTCTCACACAAAGTTTTGTTCTTCAAGTTATTTTATCTGCGAAACATTTTATCGTAACAGATTCTCGGCATACCAAGTGTGCGACAGAAGCTTGGGTCCCGTATGAGGAGTGTGTCGGCCAGACAGCGTGCTTGCATTGAAGAGGAACGTGGTCTGAGCGAGCTGGTGTTCCTGTGCCTTGGGTTACCACTGGATAAAACTTACCAGCTATCAGACTGGGAACGCCGACCGTTAAGTGAGGATCAACTAATATATGCAGGTAGGCTTACTAATGAAACGTTTCACGATAAGACGCATGCGCAAACAATCATTTAAGTTAACCCAGTCAATTTCAATATTATTGTTTTTTGTATTGACCAAATCAGGTGCATTCTAATCTGTAACTACAGACTAATTTTTGCAAGGAGCAGGCCTTTGGTCAGTTTCCACTGACGATCTTCAGTTCAAGGATTTTTGCTCAAAATGTGGTTATTTTTGAGTACTAAATTTATTCTTTGACTCAAAATATTTAATATGGGCACACGCACGAGTTGTCTGTTCTCATGTGGTGGTTCGTTACTAAAGGAAACTCAAAGGAATACGTCATAATTTGCCGATTTGCTAAGCCGTGAGACTGACCCTTACTATAAATTATAGAGAACAGGAATAGCGCGGTAAGATGGCGGTTTGACAAGTGCGCTGTCATTCTACTCTCACCTCAATGACAAAGGGGCGACTTCATTTCTCCTTCCTGGTATGTCAGCAAAGTTTGAAGTTGGTTCTCGGCCTCGCTCGAAGGGTTGTCCCCTGGTTTGTCCATTTTTCTTCCTTCCACAGGCCTAACATTTTCACGCTCCATTTCGATCAATTGAGATTCAGAGAGTTTGCCATTCACAAAAACTTTAGTTAATCTGTGTCAATCTTTTTCCTTAGCTTTAGACGCACACTGTCTGCTGGAAGTGTATGACGTGCTCAAGGAATGGATGTTAGAGTCGAGGCTGCGAGTGAATATGGAACCTGCTCTCGTCCTGAGTTGGTTGCAGCCTAAAAAAGAGAAACAACGGTATTAAGTTGTTGTGATTAGTCTTTTTTCGTCCCCCGAGCCGTCAAATTCTACGTTTAAGTTCTCGTTTCGAAAAATATTTGTGGTCAAGAGAAACGCACTGTGTTGTAGTCAGTTTTAAGCTTTTGGTTTAAGATTTAAAGGATGCATGGAAACTTTGTTGTTTCTGTAAATCAGCAAATTTGCAGGAAATGACCTGTGATGTAAAAATATTTTGTATTTTTCTATTAAGGCCTTGCTAAAAAAAAACATTGCTGTGACGAAATTATGTTGCCACCGTGATAAACTAGAAACGTATGTTTCTTCAAAGGATAAATTTGCATCCATCAAGTAAGAATGTTCTCTACTTGATTAAGCGACTTAATTTGAGTCAAAGGAGAAAGTTGTTCTTCAATCTTGATATCCACCGTCATAAACTTTCCTTCTTTATTTTATTTTAGACGGAAACGCCCGAAGCCAGGACAACGTACCAATGTAAGTGTAGCTGTTGATAACTTGCTTATATTCCTTATTATAGCAGGCCAAAACCCCATTTATGTTGTGGTTTGTTTTTTTCCTTCGTTCAATGTTTATTTGCTTTAATAGGTTCTTGTGCATGATAATAAATAATAACGAGCTTGAGGCAAACCATCACGCTTTAAAACACAATAGTACCTTGCCTTCAGACGCCTTTCTTTCATTTGCCGATTTTGACGTACACGAGAAAGACTGCACAAATCGTTAACACAAATAGAGTAAGATCTTTGTTGAGCATGTGCTGCTCGTTCCTAGGATACTGTTTCAAACCCAGGCCTAATGGCCACGGTGCGCTTGGTACAGCGGGTTCAGTAATGACCATCGGTTCTATCAGTAAACGGTGCTCGCACTAGGAAAACCAGTTTGACGAGAGGGAACAAGATTGACTTGTCCAGACTCCAGAAGCTTGGGCCTTGGCGACTTCAAAGGCCTGATGCGATTCTGGCGGAGCCTTCTTTTTTCCTACTCACTCAAGAGAACAGAAGGAGGTCTTACTAGCAGGTTGACATAACACATACATTGTTTAAATATCCAGCCTCAGCTTAAAAGTCGCATCTACCATTCTCCCTACAAAAGGGATAGTCTCACTTCTCCACTGTTGCCACCTATCGCGGTTTCGGCAGCCTGGTTTAATTTTTAGGCATGTTATGACACTGAGAGACAAATAAAAGATACTTGTCTTTCTCTTTAGGATATACTTCCGCCAGCACAGAAAAGGAAACCCATTCCTCCGCAGCAACTAAGGGTCGTGGTTGATAAAATGCTGCAGGGACTGGGTCAGCATTTAAGATGTTGCGGGGTAGACGTGACTATTATGGGTAACAACAGCGATCACGCCAAATTACTTGAGGTGAGGCTCACCTATAGGTCATTTACACGATGACGTCATTTTACTGTTTCGACCAGAATCCTTCAGGGTATTGCTTTCTTGTGCAAATTAAGGCTTTTGTTATATAAACCTCACTGGGACTAACCAATTTTTGAAAGAAAAATATGATAAGAAAAACGAAAAGGATTCTGTTCTTCGTAGAAAAATGACGCCATCATGCAAATGGCCCATTCTCTCTTGTATTTTATCAGAGAGTTTGTTGAGAAATGTTAGATAATCAAGAGCGTGGACCAAAAAAAAAATGATTACTTGGTATGATTTGAACCCTTGTGCTCCCAAACAGCAAGCGGGAGCATTATCTACTGAGCTATTAATAAGAGACTTGTATCAATCTAAGTCATTTATTAGGCTCATGTCTGATACGTACCTTGTATTCTGTTAGGATCCGCAATGTCGAGAGCATACTGTATGGTGTTAACAACAAGCTGCCTACACAATGGCACACATCATTAAAACCGTGTTCCGCAAAACGAGCATCGCTTTTGAAAATCCAAGTCATCAAAATTGAATCTTCCTAGGTTCTTTAATTGGTTGCTAAAATAATGCTCAAGCCTGTAACATTCCTCTGTGATTTTCACTTGTCTTTTGGCCATCTCAACTCAAGAAGTAATAGAAACAAACTGCGGTAACAAACATTACGAATTCAACAGCGTTATCTCTTCATCTGTCACGTAATACTGTCTTTTCGCCCCTTGTAAGGGAATTTTGGATCGCGAAGTCCGGGAAATTTTTGCATTTGGAATGCAGGATCCGGAAATTTTGCTGGTGCAACCTGGAATCTTGGCCTTTGGAATCCGGAATACGGCCCAACGAAAGCGGACTCCCACTAGCGATTGGAATCCGGAATCCAAGTTCCCCTGGCAGAAAACCAGGAATCCAGTCCCTGGAATCCAAATCCAAGATTTCCAGAATTTTTTTGGATTTCCTTACAAAGGGCGATTTTTTGTCATATGAACCCTTTAAGCCCCAATATCCACATACAAATTCTCCAAACTGATCGCCATACATCTCCTTATACAATTAGTTGAGAGAATTTGATTAAAGATCATAGCATTTTGTCTATGGTGATCATTTTATTAATTCTCATAACTTTATCTCTTGACAGTGTATGGATATTGTTAGGAGAAAATTGTTGTTGGTCACTATTGGCATTTAAAGGGTTCACTCCACTTCGTATATGCAGGTTAAAAAAAACACTTAACGGTCACTTCTGAAAACGTATGTTGAAGCATGCGAACGTAAGGAACTTGAATAAAATTTATTACCTGTGAGGATTCATCTGATACATAATGTTTCTTATCTGCACTGGACTAATTTGTCTCTATTTTATCGTTTTCCCCACCAGGTCGCCCGGAACGAAAACAGAATAATCTTCACCACTGGTATGCCTTACGAAAAGGTGCGAGAAAAAAAGTAGTTTAAAACTTGTGGTAGAAAAATGGCATGAGTAATGGACATAATGATTCGATGGATCAAACAAACAATCAGTCAACAAGTCAATCAATCAATTAATTAATCATTCCAACAATTACGATTTGGTATCTCCTTATATCCTATAGGCGTTACCACGATGTATTTTATAAAAATAACATGGAGTGTTTGCCTTCTTGTGTCGGTCATATTTCTGTCATAATTCTAGTATAACCGCCCTTTGGACTAAGAAGCCTTTTGCAAGTTTCAGAATCGTTCTGCTAGTGTTATTTCTTGACGTCCATTTTATATCATCGTTATATAGTACCCATGTCTTGTTCACAGTTAAGCTCTCAAGTACCTGAGGGAATGTGCATCTGTGTTCCATGCGGGAAGATAAGGCAACAAATGTCATCTCTGATGAAATACTTCAATGTGAAAGTAAAAAGACAAGATATTTTCAGTCGTTGCCAGGTAATAATGTTATCTTAACACGTAATTAAAAAGGATTGTTAAAAAAATAGTGATGAAATGTTCAACATGTCACACGCGTGGTACAAAGAAAAACTGTGAGCCTCGAACGGGATTGGACTCATTAGCCCTGAGATACCGAACGGGAAAGCGGGCACCCCCGCATCCACTAAGCGATAGGGAGACTCGTGACAAGCCTGGCCATGTACCAGGTCAGAAGCATATAACTAGGTGCATATATGCCACACGTCCTACATACTGCCATAATTCCTGGTCAGGACGGGTGCAAGTACCTTTAAAATCTGCCTCTTTTAGTTTCTGTGTGCTTGTTGCTGCCTAAATTGCCCTCATTGAAGTGCAAGGCGGGCGTGTGTATGCCAGGACAGCGAATCTGGACCAGATAAAACCCAGGTTTTGATATAGGAGGTGAGGGCCGAATTGTTCGATAGACGACGGATTACTTCGTTGACAATTAACCCGAGAAAAAGCGTTAACGGGCTTGGAATAAGTCAAGTAACGCTATAGATGTTTGCGCAAAGAGCTGCACGGCTCGCATGCTTGTTGGTAAGTTTTATAATGTTGCCGTTGCACAAGAGTATCAAACGTTTTAATCAGTGGGGGTCGGGAGAGCTTATTAAAAATATAAAATACGGAGAGGGTCGTATATTCAAAGCGGCGCCTATCCGATTACTTAATATCTTCTCCCTTGTTTTCTTTTCCACGTGTAACAAAGAAAATAACTACGTCTGCACACTAGCTAATTGCTTATTGTGTTCGACTTTTCTTATAGGTGTGTAACGGGAATGATTTTGTTGAAGTCAGTCAGGAACATATGAAAATGGCTATGGGCATCTTTCATGGTCGCTTCCAAGCTCCTTTGCTTGGCTACGAGCCTACAAACTGCCCCATCAATCTGATGTACCTCACCTTACCTGGGGGCGTGCCTATCAAGCTGGGACCTCTTCCTGAAGAAACCGTCAACAATGCGGAAATATTCTTCTGTTGCTCGGCGTGTGGAAAAGTATTTTGGGAGGGCAAACACCACAAAAGAGCTAATGCACAGTTCTCCTACATTTTGGAAAGTCACTAGCGTCTCGTTTGTCACAGTTAAATTCTATTGCATGTTCTGGTACATTCTCTACTTATTTTTGTTTGCTGCGTTGTACAGTGTCAGGTGTTATAGACTGAAGAAATATTTTTTGCAAGTTTGAGTAGCTTTTATTAGCGTTCTAAGTTCACGAGCGTCGAGTATGTATTAAGTAGCTTTTTTTTGTAATAAAAGTTTCTACCTGTTTCTGTTTGTTTCTCAAGCTCTGTGCGTTATGTAGGGACACAACACTAAGGGCATGAAGGTGATTTCGTTATCAAGTCTTTATTGTTTGCAATTTCTTAAATTGTAATTACCACTGCGACTATCGTATCATTTAAAATTTGCATTTCCGCAGTTCACATCATCTTCAAACCTAGGGAGTTATATTAATTTAAAGTGATTAAAAATGGATTTTTATATCGGACCCTTCCCCTTTTCGATTCAAACTCATGTAATCTTAAACATAAATCTTACTAATTTACTAAAGGTCTTAAGCCTAACCAATAACAACTTTTAGATGGTATGGTATTTCTTTCATGAATCATTGACGAGCTTTTGGAAGCAAAAGCAATGATATTAATCATAACATGGTTTTTTTGGTCTAATTAATATTTACTGGTGCGTTCTTGTCTTGATCATCAACTTCCGATCTGTAGTATCGTTCTCTCCACAACGCAAGCAGCGGAACAGAAAGCGCATACGTTATAAAAATACACCAATTAATCCACTTTAATCCAAAGTTTGGCAACATGGGAAATATGTAAAATACCAACTGAAGAAGGTTCGCGGCAACGGTTACGAAACCAGAGGTGATGCCCTCGGCGACAGGGTATGCAGTTTCCACAGCCATCTCAAAGAATAACGGAATGTTACCATTAGTGAAAAATCCTGCAAGAATACAGGTTAAAAAGAGAATGGCCTTGTTATACGGAATAAGTCCTGCGCACATGAATGTAAATAGACCATAGGAGATGGTAGCGCCAACCAGAAGGACAAACTGGATTGCTTTCATGCGTCCGGATAGATGGTCCGCGAGTCTGTAGATAAACCAGAGTATCAAAATCTATTATCGTGATCAAAATTTGTGGGAATAAAAATATTGTAACGGCAAAAGGAATCTGAACGGTTCTTTGTTCATTTTTAACTCGACCAGATTATTTAGTGTTTGTTCGTGAGATATTCGAATTTTTGAAACAATCAATACCTACAGAGACGAAAAATGAGTGGGTCCTTTAGCCCTTAGGGCAGAATGAACTTTCTGTAAAGTGATGTCGTAAACGTGAAATCTTTCGCTCTCAATAGCATTCAATCTTCAGGTATTTTGATGAAGGAACGGTTATCCTGGTCCCAGAGGGTATTTTTGGGCGGCAAGGAACAGATCGGGAGGGTCTGTTTATCCTTCGTGTCATATATTTCTGGTGTCGAATATATTAAAGTATTTAAAAAAAAAAAGATCTCGTATGTGAAAGTAAACATGTAGGTCTCCGTTTTTCAATACTCTTGACTTAAAATGTCAGTTTTATTGCACTTTTAGCACAATAAAAACGGTTAATTATCATAATTGAACAGAGTGGAGTGTAATTTGGTCTAAAATGACGCGAGTGATTTCAAACTCGCAAGTATGATTTCAGACCAAAATTGCACGACACAAAGTTCAATTACCACTTTATTACAGCCATTTTGAAATCACAGAGTTCAGTCAATACCAATATTTTAATGATCAAGTAGCCGCCTTGTTGAGAAGCAGAAACAAAAAGGCTTTTACATCTCATTTTGTATTTGATACAGAAATGACGCGATATAGAGCAAAGCTGGTGCGATTAAAAACAGAACTGGTGCGATTTAGAACAGATGTGATTTAGAGCAAGAAATAGTGTGATTCGTGAATAAATCACAATGCTGAGAGCTAATCAGATTGAAGGGATCACCAGTGATTTCAAAATGGACATAATGAAGAGCAAGAAATGGAGTGATTCGTGAATAAATCACACTGCTGAGAGCCAATCAGCTTGCAGGGATCACCAGTGATTTCAAAATGGATATAATAAAGAGCAAGAAATGGTGTGATTGGTGAATGAATCACACTGCTGAGAGCCAATCAGATTGCCGGGATCACCAGTGATTTCAAAATGGATATAATAAAATTTTAATATGTTTCACCTGGACAGTATAATTGCTGCCAATATTCCTGATACTGATGAACCAAATCCAAGCCACCCTGCAGTTTTTTCTCCAAGACCAAACTGTGACAAAGTTAGGTCTAGTATAGATGTCCAGCCACTGTAAATACCGAGGGTTATTCCACTGATAAATAGCAACAACAAGAACTGTTTGTTGAACATGAGGCATTTAAAGCCATCTTTAAAATCCAAACGCTCACTCGCTGCAGTTAGGCAAGGAGGTAGCGGAGGTTTTTTTGGAAAATACACCACTATCAAGAATAAAATCAGAACTGCTACTCCTAGCTCAGTGTACATAAGAAGCATGATTTTCTCCTTAAGAAAATTCAACTGGTTGTGAGTCATATTTTTACGAATACTTATGTAGTCAATACTTTTGCCAATGCTCGTGCTATGGTTACCCACATCTGGGACTAACAGTGGGCCAATGATAAACGCAATCCCTGCTCCGGCATAGGAAGACAATGATGCAATTGCTGTTGATGTTGTGCGTTGATCAGGAGGAAACCATATCGCGGAAATAAGGGGCCCTAATGCCATGGCAACAGGACCTCCTATACTGCTTAGAAACATCCCTGTATGAGCAAGCCATGTTTGTATTTGTAGATCAACAAGTGGAATAGCTTGGAAGGCTGTTCCGAAAAAATTGGAAAGTCCGAGGAGGAGAATGGATGCTCTCAAACCTGAAAAAACAAAAAGTAAGTCACATCAAGAGAGAATCTCATTTACCTATCAAGGCCGTTAATGTTAACTGGCTGGAAAGTACGTAAGTAAATAATTTGCTGATCTCGCAAATGCAAACATTCCTCCCACAGCCAGATAGAGCTGCGGCACTTAAACATGATTTCACTACAGTCTATTCTTTCAATAATGCTTGCTTTGAGGAAAAGGCAAAAGGGCTTATAAGAGGAAGAAGTGGTAATTTGATGCCTCTTTTTCTGCCAGAAGGGGGAGGGTGATAGATCTTTAAGTCTATAAGTCTATTTTTAAGTTTAATTTATAAATGCTGAGAAGCAACTTGAAAAACAAACAATCACGATGTTCAATAAACCTGAATCAAATGCACAAATAAAACAAAAAGGGTAACAAATGAAAGACAAGCAATGCCCATTGAGTACACAAAATTTCCATTGTCATTATTCGCTTTAAAACTGTTCTGGACAGGTTATTAGGTAGATTAAGCAGACAACACAACATCAAATCAGAACACGAAAGGGCGCAGAAAGGACTAAAGCCGACTTTCGAAGCTAAATTGGCTGTTCTGTCATGGTCAATTCAGTTTTTAAATCTGCACAGGCTGTCATCATTTCTATCATGACTTTGTCTTTGCTAAATCTAAATACTGGCCATTTCCCAGTTCTAGCCTGAGTAGCAGGTAATTTGAAGTTGTAGGTGCAAAAAAGAACGGACGTGCGAACAGACGCTCACTCCTTCCAAGTGCCTGCTACACAGGCTACCCAGTTCCAAAACGCTTACTTTCAAAACAAGGCAATGTGCAAAACCTTTCTTGAGATAATGAGACTTGGTTTCAAAACAATGGCTTTGCACTTAGCCTCACTTTGAAAGTGAGGCTTGGGCCGGCAATTCAAAAAAGGTCCAATGACATATCTCCCATAATACTCCTTTGTTTGCCTCCTGACATTTTGCATATTATATAGTTTTTTTTCTCCTGGATTTTACAGTCTTACCAAGAGGAATGGAAGACAATGCTAATGCAAAATTTTGGTTGGTCAACAAGGTGTGTTTTGGGAGATGTCCAAATGATGAATGGCCTGTTTTGCCAGATATGAGGTGCTTTGTAGAGAAGTCGGTTGTTATGGACTGTCGGCCAGGACAAAAATAGAAAAGGACGTCATTATGGATGGGGGAGAGGTTTGACTGATTGTAGACTGGATGAATGTAAAATTATGTCCAAAATTGTTTCCGGGTTTTTCTCTCCTATTAGTGGCCGGGCCCTTGGAATGAGGGTGAATATAGTTGACATCAGGAGCAGTTGTCTTTGCTTATGGTATATTGCTAAAAAAATCACCTTTAACTCCTAATTCCATTTTGGTTTCTCCATAAAAATGTATGCAAACACATTTACACCTTGTAAAATTGTAAGCAGTGTTTATACAGTCGAACCTCCGCTAACAGCCACCCTTCCACAATGGCCACCTTTTTTGTCCTGGCAGACAGTCTATTCATTGACTCTTGTTTAAACCACCCTGCGATAGGCACCTCTGTACAATGGCGATGGCCAGTTAAAGCATGTCTCTGACTGCCAAAATAACCTCTTAACAATGGCTGGTTTTTTCAGCAACTGATCAAAAAGTCAAAAATGGTTATGAAGTTTGATCCATATGGTGCATTAATGATTAATTGTGGCAATTGTGTTTTGGTTGGGTTCCATTTATACTGCTGTGCACAGTAAGCATAAATTGTCTACGATACTTACGGCCAATGTTGCAAACCTTGCTCATTTTGTCATGTTAACATTTTTTATGTCTATAATTAATCATGACATATGATTGGATTACCATTATGAGATACAGTAAGCATGAACTTAGCACAATAAACATGTTATACTCCTGTTAAAAGTAAAAAAAATTGTCATATTGCCCCCTACATGTACCTCCACATAATAGCCACCTCTCCACAATGGCCACTTTCTTCTGTTCCCACGGTGGCCATTGTGGAGAGGTTGGACGGTACTCAAATCCATGCTGTTTTCGAGGCCAGAATCATGATCACTTTTTTTTTAGTAAAGCCGCGGAACTTGTACTCTAAACCATTACCGGCTGAGCTTAGCAAAAACCTGTTGATGAATTATCTTCTCGTCACTCACTTAACCAATAATTAAGGTTGTACATTTGTTTTTGCACACAATAACAAAAACTGGTTCGAATTGGTTCTTGCTGCATTAGTATAATATGTTGCAGTATCATATACTGATGTAGCAAAAGTGTTGAGTGGAAAAGACAAAATGATCTCTGTTTTGGCCTAAAATGAACTACCAAATTTTCAAGAAACTGTAATTAGAACGAGTATACGCCAGAGTCCGGTCAAGTGATCAAAGTCCATGGTCTAATCCTAATTTTAGATTATCCAATCCAGGTGGCATTCCCAAGAATCGTATCAAGTGTCTCGAGTTCCCGATAGCATTTTTTGTAGGACGGTCAACGTGGAGCGTTTTTGTACTATTTATGTCCCTCAAACCCTCATTATTAACAAAAAAATATCAATCTACCAAGCCTTGTTTGCTACAGTTTAGTATATTCTCACCTTTAGTATCCATGAGCCACGATATTGGTAAAAAGGAAATGATATAAACTATCGGTCCCCAGGCCACCATCAGTGTAATAGTCGTATCACTCCAACCAAATACAACTTGCGAGGTACCTTGAATAGGGCCCCAAGTGTTCCACTTCATGCCATTTAAGGCAGAGCATATAGAAAATACAAAAAGGATATACCATCTTCGCCTGTAAACTTTAAAGTTTCCTTCACGTTTTGGACCCTCACACGATACAGAGTCATGAATTTCGTCACAAAACGATGTATACGCAAAAGTATTCGTCTTCTCCTCTGATGAACTCATTACAGTTTTCCTGGTATCAGCGTAGTAGGACCGAAGGAGCTGTTCGCGCTGGAGTTATTTCCCACCGACTGTTGAACGCCTCCAGTGGTGCCAGCGACGATGTTTGCGAACAAGAGGTCTCAAGGCACTGGCTTTATTTGCCTTGCGTGACGAGCCCCTCAGGGGTATTACAAAGCTAAACACGGGTTTGACAAGCCTAACACAGTCCCATATTTTTTTTGTAAGCCGTCCGTCGTTAAGATCGACTGACTTTGCGTTACTCGCATGCAGACTACGTTACTGACTACGTTACGGGCGGCCATCTTGGTTTCATTTGTACCGAGGGGGCGGGCGTTGGGTAGACTGTTCACAGTCCCCTATTTTTTCGTGAGATCGTTGAGACATAGCGCGTCTTTTAATGACAGCCATCTTGGTTTTCAAATGTACCGAGGGGGCGTGCGTCTTTTCTCGCTTCCTCCCAAACCGCCTCCTCCTGCCCTCTAAGTAGTTTTGACACTTATGCAAGATGCAGCCCGAAACGCAAAGCGCTCGATCTCGACGATCTTACGGAAAAATAGAGGACTGTGAACAGTTTAGGCGTTGGGGTTTATAGGCAACTCATCCAAGATGGCTGCCAATAACGCAAAGTCTTGGAACTGAACCTAGCCTGCGTAGCAAGCGTTTCAAATCGAGTTATTGCGCGAAAGTTAGAGCGGAAGCAAAAAAAAGGTTGAAGGGGGAGGGGGAGGGGAGGGGTTCCTTCATTCCCCTCCCCCTTCCCCGTCATTCATTTTTTTTTTAGCTCTTGTCCCAGCTTTCTAGACGAACCTCGCCGAGGAAACGCTTGCTATGCAGGCTAAACTGAACCCTAACACAAGGGTTGCTGTGTGCAAAGTTATTCTTTAATAAATGATGTATTGTTTTGAGCCATGGAGGCTATCTTTGTTTCATGAGCATGAATGCAATGTTCTCTCCACGTTTGGTGGAAAGCGGGAGCGGGAGGTGCCAAACGGGCGTTTACTCGAGAGTGTCTATAATATTTCATCCGATTACTTCGAGTCGTTATTACTAATCGTTACGTACCGTGATGGGGTTAAGATAAGACGTTACAATTTGAATTCAAATTGTAAAGTCAGCCTTGGTTCTTTCGTTTTTCGCGTGATGAGTTTGGGGGGCTTATATTTGGAGGGGCTTATACATGGAGGAGCTTATTTTCGGAATTTTACGGTATTAGAGATATGAGAGCCAGGGGAGGGGTACTCAACAAAGTTTTGTACAGGGAGGCTCCGGCCGCGAGGTCCAACCCCTTACCTTTTTGTATACTATTTTTGGCAGAAAAGTTACCCCTGTAGGAATACCGTCTATTGACAAATGGTGTTCCTTTCATATAAATAGTTTAGAACTTTGCATCTCTTTTAATGCAGTAAATGCTCCGTTTTTAACAACAACATGAACAGCAACAACATTTATTTGGCATTTCCATAGGTAGATGGCATCGCCGATTACAATATTGATTATGTCAAGGTAAAGAGAAAAAAAAGAAGCTAAAAGAGAAAAGAAAGTGACATTTATCATTGTAAATAATAATCATAATGGCTAAAATTACCGCGGAAAATGCTAACTATATTGTAACAATGTTTAATGATCTATTTTCACGTTTTTCGAAGGCCAGAAAAATAAAATAGCCTAGTTTCTTGCAGATAAAGGGATCTACATTATTGAAGAGAAAAAGTATCATATCGTTTGCAATCAGTGGGTGAAAATTAGGATATTTGTGACTTATAGAATCACGGGAGATATTGCCTTTCATTAAGGTGAAGAGTGTAGTTTTTAATAGCATACCCTGGCTCCAGAGGTCCTTTCTCAAGAAATACCTATTAAATATGAAATAAACCGTGCTTACGGTTTGATAAGGCTCCCGAGACTGGCGCTTGGCGCCTCGTTGACGCGGCTTCTCCGCGAGCGATCAGTATCGCTAAGAAAAAAATCCTCTGGAACCTAGGGTAAGTTTACAGGGGCGGATCCAGGATTTTTTTTAGGAGGGGGTGCAATCGTCTCTTACTCTGCTTCAACACCAATAAACCACATAGTTTTTTTTTGCAGAATACCAGTTGTATTAGAAAACCGCAGGTCATCTCGGGGGAAGGGGGTGCGCACCCCCAGCACCCTTCCCTAGATCCGCCCCGACCCATTTTTTGAGGGAAGAGCTCTGGGGACGATGTTGGGTCCTGTAATTCATTTTGTTTTTTAAAAGAAGAATAAATCACAAAGCTTTGTAATCAAGGTTTAAACAGTGTGAAGACTTTAAGACTACGTATTACTTTTAAATGATAGTTAGGGCACTGGTCGCATTGCCCAGTGCTCTCGGGCCCTTCCTTTTGCGCTGGAGTAAGTTGTGGTGCACTCTGGTTCAAAACACGGCGAGGCAACTTGAAGTTTTTGTTCGTTATTTTTCTTTTATCGTATTTTTACCCTTTGGCTTGTTTCCGTTTCTCACTCCCGACTCTTTTTAGCTTCTCGAAATTTTTGCGATAACGTATTTCTAGTTTTTTCCAAAATAAAAAAATAATCTCAATTTGCGTGACATCGGTAAAGATTGGGGGTAGAAGCGGAATCATTTGAATCTTGAGTATTCATGATTCCTACAAGAATTTTCTTCCAGATTCATTATTCACGAGGACTTTTGATGAATCTGTGTGTCTTGTGAAAACTTTGGAAAAACCGGAGGATTCCACACCAGCTGGCCTTACCCACAAGTCGAGCTCAAAATTTTTCTCGAGCGTAAAGCGCGAGCTAGAAATTTTTTATGTTTTCGGCGGCAACACACCAGCCTGAGTACCACATTCTGAGACCCTACTTTGTTACAAATGGGAAAAACAGAGCTTCTAGCACGCAGTTCTAGTTCCACAACATTGTCAGCTGGCCCATCGGATGATTACTTAAAGGGCAACTCTCGCGTAGGACATTTTTCGGAAAAACCTTGCAAATGTTTTTCTCATTGTAATACCATCAAGAAATATATCTTCAGCGATCTATTGGGCTCAGAAATCGAGATTCAAAGTGTTTCTCACCGCTGATCTCAAGAAGGGAAGGATTTATGAGACTATTGACCTTTGTAACGTTGTGACACCAGTCTTATTTTTAATTATGATGTAGTCATCCACACCCCTTGTTTTTCTCTGCATGCAGAAAGCAGTGAAAAGGCATGTATTTATAGTGGGAGTTTTGCAGCAAATAACGCTCACTGTATTGTCAATTGTTAGTAAAACAAGCGACTTTGGGAGTTTCAGGACCAGAGTATATATGAGAGAGGGGCCGGAACTGGACTAGAAGTTTATATATACGGTAAGGATATCAAAACCTGCAACAGCAATGTGCAAGCAGATGTCACGGCTAAACCTGATTTGTAGACAGTGAAACAGCTGTAGTTTATTGCTTACGTAGTATACCCTTTTTAAACATAAATTGAGTTCATTTCAGCTAGAGCAAGATGAGCTCATATTTGTCGAATTTACCCAATACTTTTGTCTTTAATCTATGTTTGAAAATAGTGAATTCCTGAAAGCTTTTTTAACACGCAAGGAGACGCAAGGACGGATCGAACACAGATCCTCTTTGTATGATATAAACGGTTACCTTGTGGCTGTCGAGCGCTAATGAGAACAAAAGGTTCCTAAATATGAAAAGCTCTTTTGCAGAGGAAAACGAAAGTGTATTCAAGCGCTAAAACTGCGCTGATATTTTAGGAATGTGTTTACCGTGCACTTTCGATTTGAAACAAAAACTCAATTTTTGAGGCGCCCTCTTTAGTTATCGGTAAACAAAGTATTTCGAATGAAAGCTGAACATTTCAGCTTTAAGATGAAGGATTTGGCGAGTTGAAAGCTTGCGAAACAGTCGCAGAAGACGCCGTTCTGTTCAGGTGAATAAACATTTCATGGCTAATATTTACGCTATTTACTGCGCAGTAAAATTAGTGCTGCTCAGAAAAGGGTAGGTAATATATGATATTTTCAAAGAAACGGTTTTATATTTAAATTGAAGATACTTAAAGAAGTCAGGTTCTCAGAAGGTTTATTAATTCTTCTTGAAACTCGATTTGTTTGGAATAACGGAGCCCAGAAATATTCACTAAGTATTGATGTCAGGTACCCAGTATCCGGACAGTTTTTTCTTTGCTGTACAGAATCGATGAATTAGCTGCGTACATTATCCGGATAAGATTTATTTCATATCTATAACTTAAATTAAAGCTTAGGATATTAATATTTGACATAGTCATAAAATGTAATCCTACTCAACTCCGTACGGAAATTTTCTTCACTCATTCGGAGGCGACTTGATTTCGTGTGCGCCGCTTGTTTCGCGTGACTGCATTTTCTATATATAACCGAAAGCGTCGGAGTTGAACCTGGAGTTCTCATACTTTCCCCAGTTGTGACTGCTAGAATGGGGTTGCGACGGTCTGAAAAATATCACAAAGGGATTGAGAGATGTGAAAGAAGGAGGAATTAGTGCTAGGAAAGCGGGCTTATTGCGGGGTCTGTAGGGACTGAGCATGAAGAAATCAACACTGCAGGTCAGACTAAATAGTAGAGTGACCTTTGACCGTCCATGGTCGCATAGGTCCCTTCCCCAAGCATTTTTTTTCTTAATAAAAAATGAAGAAAAAAAGTCGTTTGCAGATTTGCTAATTGAGCTAGCAAACCGCGGCCTCGGCATGTCCACGGATGTCTTCCTTAAATCAGTGAAAAAGTTCCTAGACAAGGAAGTAAGAATTATGCCATTTAACAATTAACCGCTCGCGTTCCCCACCATACCCCAGTCATTTCTTATGTTTTATTTCACGATGCTAGGTTATATTTTTGGAATCGATTGCCAGACTACTTTGCAAGTGCAAGAGAAGCTTATAAGCCGGGGGGGGGGGGGGGCACTTGGATATTTTTTATTTTATTTATTTATTTATTAAATTGGCACCCCGTCCTAAAAAACATTTCCCCTAAAATTGATACCCCGTTCTAGAAAAGGGCCGGTTTTTTCCCCCTTTCTAGAATTCGCCCTAAAACTGATACCCCGTTCTAGAAATGGGCCAATTTTTTATACTCTGTTCTAGAAAGTTTGTAAATTAAAATAGCCCTGTTTTTTTAAAAAGATATTTCTTTATCTGTTTGACTTATAGATCAAATAAATGCTTCTTTATAATCAGCAACAATTTTAAGCAGAAGATAAAGCCGTGATCCACAATTTTTTATACCCCGTTCTAGAAAACGCCTCTGAATTGCATACCCCATTCTAAATCAGGAGCTTCAAAATCACAACCCTGTTGGGCGGCACATACCCGTACAGGTAATGTATGGGAGTACCCCCCACCCCCCGGGCTTATAAGTCGCTTGCTTGTCGAAATTTATGTACAATTACGTTGTTATTGTTGTGTCTGGATACTGGGCCAGCTGTCCGGATACTGGGCAACATAGGAGCTCTGCAAAAATATTGATTTCGCCATGAAAACAAAGGCAAAAAAGTTAAACTGTCTTTCGTCATATTAAGAGAGGCCGTCCATAAATATCGCCTGGGGATGTGCAAAATGAAAAAATCGAAAATCCCCAAACTTTGTCAGAATATAGGTCTAGGTAAACTATTTCTAGAAAAATAACTTTTAGTTCGATTGGATTTTTATTTTACGCGTACAGCGACCGAGTCAGTTCGGAGGCTCTCAGATCAGTTTTCACGGGCTCAAGACCATATATTACTTAAAAATCGTTTAAAAATTAAAAAATCAAAAAAAAAAAATCATTTAAAAATTAATTGCCTCTGAAAATCTTAATAGAGAGAGTACAACTTAACCAATAGTTTCGATGTGAAATTTTCCTATTCGTCAGCAAATCTAATATTTTCGGATTTTTAATAATTTTGCTTATTTTACCGATTTTTGACAGACATAAAATTGGCAAATTTCAGACACAAAAGTCACTACTTGGTATGCGGCTTTGAGCCATAACTTACCTACTGATAGAAAAAGCAAGGTGTCTTCCTCAAATAAATGTAATAAAGTTTTTGGGCAATCCTGCAGGGGAAATTTTTGAACGCCAAACAAAAGCGACCCTTGAGGTCAAAACACGCCATTTTGTCACGACATTCGAAGGGTAAAAACAACGATACTCCCGGTTAACAAGATACTTATGCGTTTTTCCGCATGGAACTCTTTCCATTTGCCTAGACAATTTCTTTTTAAACAGCTATATGCCTTGCTCCGTGCATTTTGTTGGGAATCGTTTGCTAAAAAGTGACATTTTGCATCTTGCAATATCTATACTCTTCGTAAGTTGTCGCGGTCGAAAGCCCATTGAAACGTCATAGCTTTTTAGGACTCAAAACAATTCACGCAATTCAACGTGGAATTGTAACCTTCTTAATATGATACTAAGAAACCCTATTTATACACCTACCATTTCTTTAAAGCCTATCAAAGATATGCAACAGCATACTGTCTTCCCATCCCTTGCCAAATACTTGTATATCACGTTTGCGTGACACAGAACAGGAAGTGCAATGCACTTCAAACCGGAAGCTCACAGAACAATTTAAGTAGCAGGCCTAGACAGTCATTCAAAACTATCCCAGCCTGAAACTATCCCGTCCTAGGACATCTCTCTCTTTTTTCTTTATATTTTAGCTGATTATAGATCTTTTTTCTAGAGATCCAACGTTGACAACCAGCAGGATCTTCGTTTACGGCTTCTGGAGTTTATTTCTTAAAGTTTCGTAGTGGGCAACAAATTCAATAGAAACGTTTATAACTGTAAACAACGATCTTTAAAAGGGCTCTAACTTATCGCTAGTTAAAACATGACAGAAAATAAACTCAACTGACTGAATGAACACACTGTGACAACCTTCCACTTCCGGTTTAAGAAATAAACTGCAAAAGCCGTGGACGAAGATCCTGCGTGATGGTTGCAATCGTTTGATCTCTAGAAAATAAAACTGAGACGTCCTAAGACTACTGCAACGTGTATCACCCGAGTACACAACGCCGTCAGCAGCTGCAAGATTGGCAGGAGTCTTTGTCGCTAAGTTTGCTATGATGTTGTCATCCACAAAGAGAACATCTTAAGCTCTTCCAGTGAGAGAGCATTCGGCCTTTATCCTTAAACCTGAAATGGACAGCAGAGGCGTAGGACACGCGTGGAAAACGCAGTGCGCATGCGTCCCTTCCCTGCTTCCGGCGCGAATTTGCATGTGCCTCCCCCAATCGAAATTATACGCGATACCAAAACAAACTAGATTCCGGCCGCGAAATTCAAAAAAGTAAGCTCCACACACATAAGATAAGCTTAGAATTTCACGAACACAAAGTTTATTAATTGCTTTAGTTTCTCTCTTTTGCACCACATACTTTCCTCCTTGCACCAAAGGCGAAAATCATGTTTGAAAGTCCACGCTCGCTCTGGCAGCACTTCGCCGTAGCCATTGTTGCTGTTTTGGTCATCATGTCGCTGAGCTCGGTCAATGCGAACAACTAAAATGACCAATGCATGCTAAGTGGAAAAACAAGGGCGGAAAAACCTTGTACTGGACGACTTTACCAGTTAGTTAAGTTAGTTTAAGTAATTTTTTGTTGTGCTTAATACTAGAACCGGCTGCAAACCATTAAACATATCAAACATTCCTAAGTGTTTTTCAATTTAAATGGAGAAGATTTTGCAAATTTTAATTATTGAAAATAGAGACCTTGCGCATGCGCAGACGTTTTGCACGCGTGTTGAGGCGTAGAGCGTGCTGCCTTTGATGTACCTACTCTTGTACCATATTTGGAATATTATCACAGGATACCCATCCATTATGGAAATAGAGTATCCATATTGGAATCTATCAACATATGATACCCAAGCGATCAAAACGCAATAAATTTTCTAGTGAAATTTCTTCCGAATTTCCAAAGAAAACGTGTTGAAATTAAGTATCAATTATTTATGAATGTAATTTAAAAATAGTGAAAAATATGCCAAAAATGTGCTAACTTCGAGAGTGGCTCACTCTCCGAAAAGCTGCTCAGAATCGAAAAAAGTAGTTCAAAATCGTACAAGTTGCTTAAGAGTTACCGAGCAGAATCTGTCTAGGTCTAGATTTCAACTTCGCTGAAAAATTTTTTTCTTTCGGTTGTGTTTTACACCTAGCGTCAGTGACATCCATAACCCCAATTCCACACCCCGACTCCCTGCCCCACCCTACCTCCGCACGCGCACAAGCCGTGAGACACAGTCTCTCGTTAGCTTGGATGCCAGGAGATCTAGCAGTAGGGCCATTCAACTACTCAGTCCAAAAAGTTTGCTTATCAGCTTACCAGATTTTCTGTTATTATGCAACGAAATTGGACGAATACTGTGCTGAGGACCTATATTCTGACAAAGTTTGGGGATTTTCGGTTTTTTTCATTTTGCACACCCCCAGGCGATATTTACAGACGGCCGCTCTTAAGGACTAAATAGATTTTCTCTTATCCAAATTTCAGAGCTCTTGCGACTAACAAAGGAAAGTTATTGCAATGTTAAACTGAAGTGTCTGGATACTGGGCAACATAATCGGCTCCTGGCCACATACTGTAGTGGAGGTCACAAGCGTTCCATGTGGGTTCTTCAATCCTGTCTTCCCAACCCAAATTTTTGTGCAAACATGCTATCTGGATACTTTCCATTTCAAATCGCGCCCTCATTTTGCCTGAAAATCAAGAATGCCGAAAGGACCCAGAAAGGGGAGTCTGTAAAATGAGGAAATGGACGGCGGATGAGGAATGCGGACGGCGGATTGCAGAAAACGATAACTGAATTAGTAAATAAATAACATAAATTAAGGGAATAAAAAATAAATATATTGAATTGATAATATTTAACAATTAATGAATATGATACGTAAGCCGAAATTCAATAATTGTTTTTTTATTCATTCAAAATAATTCCTAGTTTAAAAACATATAGGCTAAAACATGCGTGCCTCCATCGATGTTAAGTTCACACCTTCGATAGTGCATGTTCAGGGTTTTTCAGCTCCGCAAATATTCTCCAAATAGGAGATGTCGCCCTTCGAGTTGTCTTCTTGCTGTTCTTGCCATGTTTTTAGCTATTATTTCGTCTAGTTCTTACTCTTGAAATCTTGAAACGAGTGACATGTCCGCCCATTTCGTTTTCACAACCAAAACAACTCAACCTCGTGCCGTTGCCGTTGCCGGTGCCAGTTCCGGTTCCCATTCTCGTTCCTATTCCGGTTTCCGGCTTCTTCATTTATGCCGGTGACTCAACCCTTTATGCATCTGCACCTACCTTAGCTGAAGTCGAGGAGAAAATTAGACCTGACATTGACGCGGTATGTGGGCAAAGGAAAATAAAATGAAAATGCATCCAGCAAATGACGGCATGCAACTCACTAAGGTTGAGTCAGAACGTGTCTTAGGCCCAGTTCAGACGTCGTGCTTCTGCCGTGCCGAACTTAATTGTAATTTGGTTCGACTGGAGCACGGCGGGAAAACAACTTTGATTCAGACGTCGTGCCAGAGTCGAACCAAATTCATGATTTACTGATGCCTCGTAACCATTCTTCTCCCAACTCCCCGTGGGAACGCAATCTCGCCAAAATACATTAATATAATTTATGAATTTTGCATGTTTAGCGCGGCAGAAGCACGACGTTTGAATCGCTGCCGTGCCAGAGCCGTGTAGCACGGCAGCGCTTGTCGAACTTAATTGCTTGCCGAACTTAATTCAAAAGTTTGATTCAGACGCCGTGCTTCTGCCGTACTTTTGTCGAACTTAATTCCTGAATTTAGTTCGGCACGGCAGAAGCACGACGTCTGAACTGGGCCTTAGGAGTATATATTGATAGTCATCTCACCTGGAACGAACACATTGACACACTGTTCTTGATTTATCGGCTTATCCCCAAGGAATAAGCTAAATGGCCCATCTGAAAGGGTAGCCGAAGCGATTCGTTGTTGAGTGCCGAAAAAAACGTATTCGGTCTTCACAGGATGAAAAGTTAGTTGTATATAAGAAAAAAATATTTGAACATGACAGTTTATATGGAAAAAAGTATTAGTCTTTAACACTCTTTCACATAAATTTTCAGCTGAGAGGATAACAGAGCATTCACTGAGAAAGATGATAGCAGTTAAGGCTCGCACAAAGTGCATGTGCAGCAGGCTGGCCTAATTAGAGACAAGATTTCTTCCTCTATTAGAGATAAACATGTGAATTGTTAGAGACGTAAATCATTCTTTAATTTTAATTAAGTATTAAAATAAAAACTGTTTTGCGGATTGAGAATATAGTTAGTTTGAAAAATTTAAAAAATTAATTTAAAGTTCTTGAAGTGTTGTCCGCAAGTGTCACGTCGGAGGCACGGCAACAGAATTTCTCTCCCATTGTGGCTTGATCTTTGAAATTAAATGAAAAATGAATAAATAAGCAAATAACTAAACAAATACAAATGCATATACCTTGAACGCTGAGACCTAATTAATTAAAATAATCCTTTAAAGTTCTGCTAACTTAGGCGAGAAGCCGAGCCCGCACTTCGACCTCTTAAAGTTTTGTTTGTGTGTTTGTTATAATTAGAGTCAATTTGACCTGGGAGAGGTCTATAAAGTAGTGGAAATATATGTAAGCTGCAGCAAACAGCAAGCAAAAATAACAATAACTACCTTAACTTGACTTAAAAATTAACTTACCAGCTATGGTACCTTAACTGTCCAAGTAATTCAGGGTAGTTTCTCTTGTCCATTATCTTTGATGTATAAATAGGCATGGACCTTACGGCAAAAGAATTTTGCAAACTGAATGGCTAGAAACTACAGATTTTTCCTGACCCTGGGCTTGAGTTGGAACTCACGTCTGAGTCAGCCACATAACTGCTCACTCTGTTCATATCTCTATATCAGATGACACAACTGATATTTATATTCTTCATATATATGAATTTCTTAATATTATGATTAATTTGTCGCATCTATTTTTTTATCTTAAATTTATCTTATATAATTATATAGTCATGTATTTCTTATTTTTTGCCATCCGCCGTACCCTGTCTGCTGTATGTTTCTGCATTTACAGTCCCCCCTCAAAGTGCAATAATTTCTCTGAACATAGTTCAGTATTGATGCTAATTCGTTTGAGTACATTTGCTCTTGATCTCGCAAAGACATTAGTGTGAGACATTTTAACACGATTCTTAATTATTCTCCATTTAAATAAAGTTTATCATATAATTAGCTTCGATAGCTGCATGCATGTGCACATTCCATCATAACACTCATTGACTTGCATCTAGTTGAAAACGAACTTTTATTTCCAAAACTTTTGTCTTTCAAATTGTTGTAAGGGAATTTTGTTTTAATATATGTAAATGAATCTGTAAATGGGTGAATTGAAGTTGTGGAATGTGACGAGATGTGCCTAATTTTATAAATACTGTATATTTCCTCCATTTTAGGCCATGAGTGAAAAATTAAGAGAATAATTATTTTACGCACTTTTTTTTCAAATTCTAGCTATTTCCTGATCCTAATTTATAAAGCTTTTATTCCCTTACTTCACAAGTAAACCATTTGATTAGCTATTAATCCACGCACTGCACTGAACTTTAGAGCTTACAATTTTGGCTTAAGTTCATATTTTTCAGAATTTTGTGACAAAATACCTGATAGAATCCTTCTTGTGCTTCTTAGCGTGTTTAGGTTTTCTAAAGCATATTTTAAAGCCATGAAATTTTCATTCATAGCATTTTAAAACGTTTCCACCATCTTGGCACTTGACATGTATGGAATGTGACCATGGCAGTTTTCTAATTTCACATCTGAAATTATTGACGATGAAATTTTGCACCAAAATGAAGGAGTAATAATCGTTTGTCACTATAACATGAATCAAATGTGTTCACCCGATAAAGGTCTTTATTGTTGTTGTTGTTATTGTTATTGTTATTATTATTATTATAATTATTATTATATATTATTATTTTGCAATCTAATTTCCACAACCACTGAACAACCACTGTTTCTTCTACAGTGGTTGTGGAAATCAGGCTACCTGCAAATTTTCCAGTTCAGTAGCAGGGGAGCAAGAGTTAGTGGCAGGGAAAGCCATGTTCATGTGCTCTTGATGTCAGGTACATGTGCTATGTTTCATTTACTGGTTGAAGTCCATTATTTAGAAGTTTTAAAAAAGTGCCACGCTGCCATCTTACCCTATCTTTGAACAGTAAAGATTTAGTGTAATAATTGACAAGATCAGGCTGCCCTGCAGCTGCCCACATGATAGGGTGGCTGAGCCTTGGCCTAGCCAAAATTACTGCTCAAGATGAAGAGCGAGGCAAGCTTGACGCCCAGCTGTTATGTCAGTAGAAAGCTGTCACCAGAAAGCTGTTTACCGGTAATTGTTAACCATCATTTAACTCCCCTGTAAGTGTGATAAGGTATGCAGTACATGTACCTGTGCAAATGGTTTTTAAACTACCAGCTAGAAAACTAATAAATCATTATTTGCATTATTCTATGTTTTGGTTTATCTCTGGTGGTGTATTTGATCAAGTGAAATTTGCTTAACAGATGTGAAATTCTTTGAAATGGCCTCACCTTCTTCCGGGTAAGTACATCTAAGAATCAAACCATATTAATTTTTAGCAAAATTGAGTCATTAAAAGGCTGAAGTACATATATATTCACTGTTTTGAAACAGTATTGTCAATTATTGTTTTTTGGTCGTTAAGGAGGCCAGGAAATTGGGGTGGGGGGTATTAAACAACATTGTTGTTATACAGAGAGGCTCTATCCCAAGGTCCAACCCCTTACCCTTTTAGATGGCCTTTTTTGACTAATTTCATATACATTCAATTGAAAAATATTGCTGCTCCCTTTCACACACCTACTAACAGTAAGTCCTTTTTTCATTATGTGTAGTGTTTAATAAATTAAAGTGATATAGCCATATGCTGTGTCTTATCAAAATTTTTTAATTCAAGGCCTTTCAAAAACCGTATTGACAGATTTCCCTACCCTTTTATATTACTTGGAATATTTTATGAAATCCCTATTCTTTTATATACCTGAAGACTAAAAGGTCCTTCTTTTCGGGTGGAGCCTGCCCCTATAAGCCATCATATAGGGTTTAATCTCCCAGGGTATCGAGCACTATGGGCATAGTAACAATTTTCTACTACAATGTAGCTATTTTCTCTAAAAACATTTCCATTGTGGGCAGCATCAGCTGCTTGTGTCACTTAATACCATGCCTCTGATTTTTGCAATGGTTGTACTCTGCACGTACTGACATAAAGGGCAGTGAGAACGTGCCACATTGTCAGTAACACTCATTGGTGATGTTGGCTGAAGAGCCTTTCAAAGTAATGCCCCCTGGTACATACGATCCCTTCCGTAGGGGTGGTATGGATATTTTTTGGAACCACACAATACAACAAGTAGGTGGGGAATCTTACTGCAATCTTTTTGTAGCCATGGATAACCTTCAAAGTAGCTGGGGCAAATCCCCTTCATGAGATAAAAGTACATATTAGATGTTGCATTGAAATGTTAAGAAGCAAGTGAAAAATACAGTATGCAATTTAAGTAAAAAAATTAAAAGTTAATTTTTATACAGTTAGGTTATACTTAAACGTGTAGTGCAACTGAAATAAAGTTATTAAATTCGAAAATCTCATATTTATACAGCTTATGGTAGGATATACAGTCGAACGTCCCATCAACGACCACCCAAAATGCAAAGACTGAGTGGTCGCTTACGGGAGGTGGTCATTGAATTATAAGAATCGAACCACAGGGAGTATCTTCCGAGAAGATGTACGGACACATCTACTTTATGGAAAATAATTTATTGCATGTAGTGCCTAAGTAAAGTTACGGCATCTGTAGTTCCATGTTGTCACTAAAGTTTTTTGTATATTCTAAGTAACATAGTGCACACAGCGAACTTTAAAAATCAGAGAATGCGTCAAGTGGCCGCTTACTAGCAGAGGTTAAAAACTATGAAAAATTATTAACTGCCAGGCCCAAAAAGTGGTCGCGGTCGCTAACAGGAGGTCGTCCTTTACTAGAGATTCCAACTGTACTTCTTTGACTG
>OZ037994.1:41460137-41507637 GCA_964035705.1 Porites rus
CCCTCATTTTCATATTCTACTTCCCTTTAAAAATTACTATAACCTAAAATAATAAACTTATTTTGCATATATAATTCTGTCTCTTAACTCCTTCAGATCGAGTTGTCTTGGTTTAACAGACAACCAGAAACGTTGGCTTGTTGGTGGAATAGTACTCAACAAGGTCCTCATACCAAAGATCCGTCCTTTTGTAGAACAAGAAATTGATAAGGAATACACCAATCTTAGGACAAGCCACAAAATTCACACACAGAGTTCCTCTGGTCGTCTTCAAAAGTGGCCAAAGTTTTTGAAGTATGAGAATGTTAATAAAAATGACCTTCTTCCAAAGCTTCCAGGTAAGAAATGGAACTACTCCAAGTTTGACTGCAAAGTATTGTCTCACATTGACTTTGCAAAGTTGTACGTTGAAAATTTCATGGCCAAGTTTAACGCCTTCGATGACCATTGTGATGCTTCAGCTGTACTGACATTGCTTGGGAGTGTTCCTGTGTTCTTAGGCCCTGTACAGACTGCTGCTGGTGTTGTAAGAGGTGCAAGGAATGACTGGGCGCATTGTGTATTCAGTAAATGGGACCTCGCCAAGTTTCAGCAGGTCTTTATTGATATGGCTTATCTTGTAACAACCTTGGGTTTACCAGCTGCAGATGAAGCAAAGCTTCTTGGAGAACTGAAAGACTGGGAAACAAAAGGTAACGGAACTATTTACCACACCAAATTATGATGTTTAAGTCAGCATCTACAAAGGAACTTGACAGCGAGTAGTCACCAATTTCTTCCTGTTAGGAATTATAGTCACCTGATGACTATACACCACACAGACTAGATTATGTAACGACAATTTAATGGCTACATTTGTCCGCTAAATCCAGTGGCCGCCGTTGAAAGCTTTTAAAATCGTTCAGTTTATGGATGAGCTTTACAAAATTTGAAGCAATACATTTGAAAAATTTGTCTCCAACTTGTCAACCTACGTTTGTTGGCGTTTTTAGATGTAATTTAGACATTCAGTTTTTGTTTTGTTTGCGCCGACAGGGATATAAAAAGCTTGGCTTCGGCTTAAGTTTAGCACATACAATGCTTTATTGTTTCAGGAAGTTTTCCTGGTGGTATTTTGGGTGGTTTGGAAGATTTTTTTCAACTGCATAAATTAGGTGTCATTTCTATGACTGTTAAATCTTATGACGTCACAGTTGGTTGGAGCGGCGTTGTTTCACATTGTCATTTACTAGCGGTTGAAGTTTGTTAAAGATCAGAGAACTAAATCTTTTTTATCAAGAACATTGTTCCCTTAGACTGCAAACTTTAATTTATAATCCGTAAGGATAGTAATAGCGTATGAGAAAAATAGCTGCCAATATATCCCATTCTTTTGAGTTAGAAATTTTTTTTTTCTAAAAAAATTATTTTCAAGTCTAAACAATTTTTGCTTTCATTGTTTCTTTTAAGGAACGTGCCTCTGCATGAACTCATCTGTGGATCAACATTTGCTTCAGCTGGTTCAACAGGACGTAAGGTCACTAGAAGATGCTGTGGAAAATATGTCAGAAGAATCAGAGGAAGAAAAGAATAAAGTCCGTGATGAACTGCAGAAGTTTTGGACCACTTTAGAGGACATGAAGCTTAAAGTGAAACTGGTTGAAAATAAAGTTGATGTTGTTGAAAACAGAGTTGATGATGTTGAAAACACAGTTGATGGTTTTGGAAACAAAGTTGAAAGTTTTGAAAACAAATTTGATGGTGTTGAAAACAGAGTTGGTGGTGTCGAAAGCAGAGTTGATGGTTTCGAAAACAGAGTTGATGGTGTTGAAAACAGAGTTGATGTTGTTGAAAACAGAGTTGATGTTGTTGAAAACAGAGTTGATGGTGTTGAAAACAGAGTTGATGTTGTTGAAAACAGAGTTGATGGTGTTGAAAACAGAGTTGATGCTGTTGGAAACAAAGTTGATGTTGTTGAAAACAGAGTTGATGTTGTTGAAAACAGAGTTGATGTTGTTGAAAACAGAGTTGATGGTGTTGAAAACAAATTTGATGCTGTTGGAAACAAAGTTGATGTTGTTGAAAACAGAGTTGATGTTGTTGAAAACAGAGTTGATGGTGTTGAAAACACAGTCGGTGGTTTTGAAAACAAAGTTGAAAGTTTTGAAAACAGAATTGATGGTGTTGAAAACAGAGTTGAAGATGTTGAAAAAAAATTCGTAGGTGTTGATTTCATTGCTAATGAAGTTAAACATAGAATTGATGGTGTTGAAAAAAAAATTGAAGTTACTGAAGGCACCGTTGACAGTTTCCAAAGTGCAGTTGATGGTGTTCTTAACAGAGTTGGTGGTGTTGAAAGCCGAGTTGTAGGAGTTGAAAAAAAATGTGCTACAGTTGAGGAAACTGTATCAGAACTGAAAGGCAAGTACTATTTAAGAAAGAATATGGCATACGTCATAGAAAATTGGTAGTGAACAAACTTGTTTTCCAACTAGTTGTAGTGTTGGTTCACCTCATATTAGTAAAAGTAATTTATTTACTCTTCTTTTTAAATTTCTTTCCAGGGTCAGTTCAGGCCACAAGCGGAAGAGTGGAGAACCTGGAAGACGAGTTACGGAAAAATAGTGAAGAATTATTAAAGCGCACAAATTCAGGTACCCTTACCTTAGAAGTAATTTTTCCATTGTGCGTTTCTTCAACTGTGACTCGATTTTTTATTAATATCAAAACCGCGTCCTTAGCTGGGCACGTCATGGATTATACTGTCTCGAAAAGCACTGCTATTCTCGACACTAAATAAATAAATAATTTGCATTAGTTGATCACGTGATCAATTTTAGGTAAACACGAAAATAATTCATTTTTGACAAGTTTGTTAGCACGAGCTAAAAGAGCATATTAAAGTTAGGTAACCTGTACATTGTTACCCGTATATCTCAAAAGTAGCGATCGTAACGACCGCCGGAAATTTGAAGGGTTTGTACGAGAAAAACGTCTTTTGACACCCAGTCACGCTTGAATGGTTGTCTACACAAATCCATGTAAATTTCGTGAAATATTTCCTTAAGCATTACGGGGACCAAATCTCCGTTTAATTCATAACAAGCACTTTGAGCCCTTAAATACGTCAGAGAAAGACTCAACGACAGTTTAAAAATTTCAGAATTTACAAGGAGCTGTATGGAAAACCACTCAAGTATGACTGGGTGTCAAGAGTTGTTTTCCTCGTACAATTTCTTCTAATTTTTTGCGCCCGTTGTAATCGCTGCTTTTGAGATATACGGCTCGTGCGAACAAAATTTTTCAAAGGCGAACTTTTTTCCAGTTTACCGAAAGTTGATCACGTGATCAACTAATGCAAAAAGGCCAATTAATCTATTAATCTATCAATTAATTAATACTTGTTGAGCAAATCTACATTTTTTAAATAGCTGTTAATAAGTTGCGTATCCCAAACTTTGATGTGAAGAATTTGCAACAAACTGTTTTCAAGGTCTTTTTCTGCTACTGGGAATTACCTAAAGAATGTCTGTAGACATCTTTGGGAAAAAAGAGGTTTATTAAGTCCCTCCCCCATGTCAATGCCTCATCATTATCACCTCCTCGTTCGCAGTACCAGTTAAATTGGACCAATGGAATTGGAGAAATAAATTGCTTGACGTGTAATTGGCCTAAGTATTTTACAATCAAACAACAATGGCACTCGGAGTCGCGTGTTTGTTGAAGAATGTTTTCTTAGACCCTCCTTAGACTACTTCTCTGCTTCTAGGCCGAAGAAGCCAGCTAATAGAGGTCCGAAGCCGAAACAAATCGGACATCGGATTATTGTAGGACATGTGGGTGCTTTGTATACCTCAATAGTACTACTGGGCAATTATCCCGTTCCCGTAAAGATACAGAGAATTTCTTTTTGAGAGTATTCGTCAAGGTGTTACAAAACGAAAGTTGGCGGACGATTTAACAGATCTTGGTTTTACCGTTTCGCCGCAAACAGAAGATCAGTCAAACAGGGTTTGTTCGCATTGCAGTAATCAGGTTAGAAGCTTCTTTTATTAAAGCCAGCTTTGAAGAAAGCGAATACGACGATGATAGCTTTCGGTTTTTAAAATACAGAATGTCCGCATCACCTCATGGTCCCGCGGCAAGGTAATGCAATGACTGAAATGCCAGCTTCTCTCATTGCTTCAACTTGATCATTGATAATACTTCGCGATGGTGATGCAACTACAATTCTACGTTCTTTTTTCTTCGTTTGAGTTTCACCGCTAACAACTGCTAAATTAAAATTTTCGCGAAACCCGTGGGAAGAACCGCCACAACATCCTTTTGCTCCAGGAAACCCAAAACAGCCTGGCGCTGCTCTTCTTTGAGTACGTATTTGCTTAAAAATTGTGCTAAACAGTCGTCACTGTCTACACTCCGATACAAAGATAATTATGATGAACATGGTCAACACAAGCTTGTAGCTTGACTCCATCCCAAGCTCACAACTCGGCGGCGCTTCGATGTTATTTTTTATGCAAATTACAATAGTAGGTGTCGCGGCTCGCGCGTCCCTTGACGACAAACGCTTCTACTTGCATGACGCGAGCGTGATGAGTCGTTGACAGGATAATCGCCGTTCAGCCAATGGTAATTTGCTTTTCCTGGGAAAAGCAAGTTTCAGTTGCTCCCAAAGATGTCTACAGACCGTCTATTTTCTTCTTCCCCCACCTCTACCCTCTTGCAATGGTGGTCAATAAATCTCCCGCGATTTATATTTTATCAAGCGCGCTCGACGGACTTTAAAGAGAAAATAGAGGGTTTGTGAACAGGCTAACTGGGAAACCAATGTGCCATTCTTTTATCCCATTAATTCTTACGTAACTACTTGTAAAAACTTCATCACGCCCGGCTGTTTCAAATGCACACATGCCCGAACTAACTGCAGGTGCTGATAAGATTCAGATACCCTTTAATGCCAGGACACTGCACTGAATGAAACATTTCCTTTTTTCTGAAGGAACGCCGATTTTGCTTGGGCAGCCTAATCTACCTTCAAATGATTGCAACTTTATTGACCGCGAAAAAGAGACCAAAGAGATCGTAAGCCTTCTGAAGTCTCAATCAACTCGATTCGTCTCCATCTATGGCCCTCCAGGTTCTGGCAAGTCTGAGGCTGCAATAGCAGTGGCTCATAATCTCAAATCTGAGAAAAGGGCTGTTTACTATACTGACCTAACTGAAGTCGACACGGAGGATGTCTTAGCATCACGAATTCTTCGCTTTTTTAGCGACCAGTCACTGGGACCCTTACAGCCGGTCGATTTCCTTTTAAAGCAGTTTAGCTTAATTGAAGATTCTATTTCGCCTTACTTTATTCTAGATAACGCCGACAGTTTATTGAAAAATAAACGCTTTTTTAAAGTAATTATGCAAATTTTAACAACTTGTGAAAGGGTCAAAATCTTGGTTGGTACCAGAGAATTAATTGAGTCTAGAATGTTAAAACCTCTAGGACAAAGGTCTGTCAGAATAGCATCATTAGACTATGTTTTTTCTCAGAAACTGGTAAAGAATTGGTTTGCTGAAAGTTGTGATGGAGATTCGAGGAAAGTTGCGAAGTTTTGCGGACATATGCCTTTTGTCATTAGGCTATTTTGTAACAATATGCCCCGAAATGAGTTGCCGTTAAGCCAAGCCATAGACAACTTTATCCATTTGATTGAAAGTGATATATCAAAATTAGAGAACCAAGATGAGCAAGGAGAAGAGAAACTGAATGCCATCATGGAATCATCATGTGAGATTCTCTCTCCCGAAAACAAAGAATTTTTCTTGTCCTTGTCAGTGATTCCTGGCATGTTTCATGAGAAGGTTGCCGCAGCTGTGTGGGGAATATCAACGCATGATGCTCAACGGACGCTGGAGAGTCTTCAGAGAAAGGCACTTATAGATTCTTGCTATGAATCCAGATCATACAAAGTTCACAATATATTTCGCCTCTTTGCAATGCAAAAAGGAGCACGAGAAATGACTGAGGTTGTTGCTAGGTCGAAGACGCGTTTTATACAGTTTTATGTCTCGCTTTTCGCTGAGCTTAACCATCGCTTTCTTTCTGGGCAGTCTATGCCTGCTTTCATTGATTTCTATGAAGACAAACATAAAATCATCTCAAGTCTCATAAACGGTTGCTTAGACTGTTTAACACGTGACAGTTCTTTTGACGCATTGACACAGGGGATGCTGTTTTTGGACACTGTTTTGTGGAGTGACCGAGTCTCGTTTGAAAAAATCTATAACACAGCGATAACTGAGGCAAAGCAGCGTAAAGAATTTACCTCCTGCAATAAGCTGATTCTTGCAAAAGCATTTAGTGAAGTTACTTGGGGAACAGAAGAAGTGGAAATAAAGCAGCTTTATGGTAATACAAAGGGACTTCTGCCCTGCGATTCAGATGAACAGAAGGGTAAACTTTTATGTTTTCTTGGCATCCACAAGCTCGCGAATGCACAGATCGATGAAGGAGTTAAAGATTTGGAGGACTCTCTTGTGCACTTTAACAAGATAAATGACCCCCAGCTAAAGATCTTAAGGATAGTCACTGTGCAGATTATTGAACTATATTATGAAGCAACAAATTGCTCAGTCAAGGCGGCAGTATATTTCGAACAGGCAAAGAATGAATGTGAATCTGGAGGGCAGCAAGACCTTTTTATCACTCCAAAAATAACGGGTAAGCACGTTAAGAGCAAAGACAAAAGGATCTATCAAAAAGAAAATCGACCCCTTGAGTTACAGATATATTTTCTTATCTCAAAGGCGGCCAAAATTTTCTCTCCGGCTAAAACATTGGAATTTCACATGGACAAAATGACGAACGAAATGGAAGAAAAATGCAACTCCGTCAAGAATCCAAAGGTTGGTTTACTCTATCTTCATCGGTTTGTTGTTGGTGTGCTCGCGGAGATGACGAAATACAAAGAAGCAATTAAATCAATTCACGCTGCCATTGGCCATCAGGTAAAGGAGAACTCCTTGGATGAAGACAGCAAGGAGAGCTACAAAGAGGCATTGGCGAGAAGCTACTGCTATCTGGCTGTTCTTCAATTCCGTGATAAAGATTACGAGGCAAGCCTTGAGTCGCGTAGGCGTGCGCTAAATATAACACTGGACATCGGTGAGTGACGTTCTGATACAGCCGACAATTATCAAGAACTAGCAACTATCTTGAGGACCCTAGGAGACTGTGAATCAGCTTTGCATTTGTACCAGCGAGCACTTGACATCCGTTTGAATCTTTTTGAGGAAAACCCCCTGAAAGTGGCTTCAAGCTGTCATGAATTAGGGGTTACACAGTGCAAAGTTAAAGACTATTCCACCTCACTACAGTCACATAAAAAAGCCCTTAAAATAAGATTAGAGACCCTGGGTAAAGACCACAGAGACACCGCCAGCAGTTATCATGAGTGTGGAGTTACTCAGTGGTACCTGGAGGAATACGACAGTGCTCTTGATTCACATCACAAAGCACTAGAGATCTTACATGGTGCGATCGGAGAGCATCCCAAAGCAACGGCAGACAGTCAACACGAAATAGGCAAGACATACTTCTGTCTAGGAGACCACCGCAAGGCATTACAATCTCACCTGCATGCATTTCGTACGAGATTAAAAGTATTAGGTGAGCAGCACACTGACACAGCCATCAGCTGCTTTGAAATTGGCGTCACAGAGTTGGAAATGGGATGGCATGCCTCTGCTCTTCAGTATCACACTCGCGCACTGAACATGAGGCAGAGAATACATGGTAACGTTCCGCATGCAGAGGTCTCTCAAAGTTTCTATGAATTAGGGCGCGTGCAATGTCAGATGGAAAACTTTGAAGAAGCTGTCAATTCTCTTAACCGAGCGCTTTCGATTAGAAAAGGCCTAAAGCAAGAACAAGACATTGAAACAGCCGATATTTATTTCGAATTGGGGAAGGCGTTTATTCACAAGGAAGACTATATGTCGGCGTTTGAAATGCACCAGCTTGCTCTTCGAATCTACGAGAGTGAAATGGGTGAAGCACACGCATCAGTGGCCGACAGTCTCTTTCAGCTGGGTCTTGTAGAGTGGAAAAATGGGAGATATCAGGAGTCACTTCAGCTGCATCGCCAAGCAGCAGATATCAGGGAGAAATACTTTGGCAAGAAGCACCACAGAACGGCCGAAAGTTATTTTCAGCTTGGGCTGATGCTTTCTGAATTGAAACACTACAATGAAGCGCTAGCATTACACCAACAGGCGCTCGAAATAAGGCTGGAACTGATCCATTGTATTGACACCTCAATAGCTGACAGTTACCTGGAGACTGGCTGCGTTCTAATTAACCTTGCAGAGTTTCCGTCTGCGTTCATCTCACTTGAGAGTGCCCTGAAAATATGGACTGGGATAGTAGTAAAAGAAGAAGAGGAAGCAGCTGACTTGCCTTATGAAAAGAAAGTGAAGGAATTACTATCTCAAGATTATCAATCATCCCTTCAGTTTTACAAGCGTGTATCAACGATTATTCATGATTTTTCTTCAAGTGTTCAGTCACATAAAAATTCACCAAAGGAGCTACTTAGTAGATTTGAAGGCCAACTAATTAAAAAAGCCAACTGTTACTTTAACGTTGGAAGCGAAGAGTTCGTGAAAGGTACTTTGGATGCAGCCCTTCATGCACATCAGCGAGCACTTCATTTAAGAGTGACGCTACTAGAAGAGAACCACGGAGATACAGCCTCCAGCTACTTTTCAGTTGGAAAAGTGCAATTTGAAATGATGAGCTATTCTCAAGCTTTAAAATCATACCAGCGAGCACTTGGAATAAGACGTGAAATACTCGGGGATAATCACCTTCTCACAGCTGATTGTCATTATCATATAGGCAGCACACAAATAAGCTTAATAGACTATACCTCAGCCCTTCAGTCATACAAGCGAGCTCTTGAAATAACACTTAAGGCACTTGGAGAGAGCCACCTTGACACTGCTACATGCTATAATGAGATTGGGGTCACACAAGAAAACTTGGGAGACTATACTTCATCCCTTCAGTCACATCAGCGTGCACTTGAAATAAGACTAGCAAGACTTGGGGAGAACCACCCAGACACAGCTCTCAGCTATAGTAACACTGGGGTCACACAACACCAACTGGGAGACTATACTTCAGCCCTTCAGTCACATCAGCTAGCTCTTGAAATAAGACTAGAAAGTCTTGGGGAGAACCATCCAGACACAGCTTGTAGCTATAGTAACATTGGGGCCACACAACACGAGCTGGGAGACTATGCCTCAGCCCTTCAGTCACATCAGCGAGCACTTGAAATAAGACTAAGAGTACTTGGGGAGAACCATCCAGACACAGCTTGTAGCTATGGTAACATTGCGACTTTACAAGGAGACTTGGGAGAGTATATTTCAGCTTTGCAGTCACACCAGCGAGTCCTTAAAATAAGACTAGAAGTACTTGGGGAGAACCATCCAGACACAGCTCGTAGCTATAATAACATTGGGGCCACACAACACGAGCTGGGAGACTATGCCTCCGCCCTTCAGTCACATCAGCGAGCACTTGAAATAAGACTAGAAGTACTTGGGGAGAACCATCCAGAAACAGCTTGTAGCTATAGTAACATTGGGGCCACACAACACGAGCTGGGAGACTATGCCTCAGCCCTTCAGTCACATCAGCGAGCACTTGAAATAAGACTAGAAGTACTTGGGGAGAACCATCCAGACACAGCTTGTAGCTATGGTAACATTGCGACTTTACAAGGAGACTTGGGAGAGTATATTTCAGCTTTGCAGTCACACCAGCGGGTACTTAAAATAAGACTAGAAGTACTTGGGGAGAACCATCCAGACACAGCTTGTAGCTATAGTAACATTGGGGCCACACAACACGAGCTGGGAGACTATGCCTCAGCCCTTCAGTCACATCAGCGAGCTCTTGAAATAAGACTAGAAGTACTTGGGGAGAACCATCCAGACACAGCTTGTAGCTATAGTAACATTGGGGCCACACAACACGAGCTGGGAGACTATGCCTCAGCCCTTCAGTCACATCAGCGAGCCCTTGAAATAAGACTAGAAGTACTTGGGGAGAACCATCCAGACACAGCTTGTAGCTATAGTAACATTGGGCCCACACAACACGAGCTGGGAGACTATGCCTCAGCCCTTCAGTCACATCAGCGAGCACTTGAAATAAGACTAGAACTACTTGGGGAGAACCATCCAGACACAGCTTGTAGCTATAGTAACATTGCGACTTTACAAGGAGACTTGGGAGAGTATATTTCAGCTTTGCAGTCACACCAGCGAGTACTTAAAATAAGACTAGAAGTACTTGGGGAGAACCATCCAGACACAGCTGGTAGCTATAGTAACATTGGGGCCACACAACACGAGCTAGGAGACTATGCCTCAGCCCTTCAGTCAAATCAGCGAGCACTTGAAATAAGACTAGAAGTACTTGGGGAGAACCATCCAGACACAGCTCTTAGCTATAGTAACATTGGGGCCACACAACACGAGCTGGGAGACTATGCCTCAGCCCTTCAGTCACATCAGCGAGCACTTGAAATAAGACTAGAAGTACTTGGGGAGAACCATCCAGACACCGCTTGTAGCTATGGTAACATTGCGACTTTACAAGGAGACTTGGGAGAGTATATTTCAGCTTTGCAGTCACACCAGCGAGTACTTAAAATAAGACTAGAAGTACTTGGGGAGAACCATCCAGACACAGCTTTTAGCTATAGTAACATTGGGGCCACACAACACGAGCTGGGAGACTATGCCTCAGCCCTTCAGTCACATCAGCGAGCACTTGAAATAAGACTAGAAGTACTTGGGGAGAACCATCCAGACACCGCTTGTAGCTATGGTAACATTGCGACTTTACAAGGAGACTTGGGAGAGTATATTTCAGCTTTGCAGTCACACCAGCGAGTACTTAAAATAAGACTAGAAGTACTTGGGGAGAACCATCCAGACACAGCTTTTAGCTATAGTAACATTGGGGCCACACAACACGAGCTGGGAGACTATGCCTCAGCCCTTCAGTCACATCAGCGAGCACTTGAAATAAGACTAGAAGTACTTGGGGAGAACCATCCAGACACAGCTTGTAGCTATGGTAACATTGCGACTTTACAAGGAGACTTGGGAGAGTATATTTCATCTTTGCAGTCACACCAGGGAGTACTTAAAATAAGACTAGAAGTACTTGGGGAGAACCATCCAGACACAGCTCTTAGCTATAGTAACATTGGGGCCACACAACACGAGCTGGGAGACTATGCCTCAGCCCTTCAGTCAAATCAGCGAGCACTTGAAATAAGACTAGAAGTACTTGGGGAGAACCATCCAGACACAGCTTGTAGCTATAGTAACATTGGGGCCACACAACACGAGCTGGGAGACTATGCCTCAGCCCTTCAGTCACATCAGCGAGCTCTTGAAATAAGACTAGAAGTACTTGGGGAGAACCATCCAGACACAGCTTGTAGCTATAGTAACATTGGGGCCACACAACACGAGCTGGGAGACTATGCCTCAGCCCTTCAGTCACATCAGCGAGCCCTTGAAATAAGACTAGAAGTACTTGGGGAGAACCATCCAGACACAGCTTGTAGCTATAGTAACATTGGGCCCACACAACACGAGCTGGGAGACTATGCCTCAGCCCTTCAGTCACATCAGCGAGCACTTGAAATAAGACTAGAACTACTTGGGGAGAACCATCCAGACACAGCTTGTAGCTATAGTAACATTGCGACTTTACAAGGAGACTTGGGAGAGTATATTTCAGCTTTGCAGTCACACCAACGAGTACTTAAAATAAGACTAGAAGTACTTGGGGAGAACCATCCAGACACAGCTCGTAGCTATAGTAACATTGGGGCCACACAACACGAGCTAGGAGACTATGCCTCAGCCCTTCAGTCAAATCAGCGAGCACTTGAAATAAGACTAGAAGTACTAGGGGAGAACCATCCAGACACAGCTCTTAGCTATAGTAACATTGGGGCCACACAACACGAGCTGGGAGACTATGCCTCAGCCCTTCAGTCACATCAGCGAGCACTTGAAATAAGACTAGAAGTACTTGGGGAGAACCATCCAGACACAGCTTGTAGCTATAGTAACATTGGGGCCACACAACACGAGCTGGGAGACTATGCCTCAGCCCTTCAGTCACATCAGCGAGCACTTGAAATAAGACAAGAAGTAATTGGGGAGAACCATCCAGACACAGCTTGTAGCTATAGTAACATTGGGGCCACACAACACGAGCTGGGAGACTGTGCCTCAGCCCTTCAGTCACATCAGCGAGCACTTGAAATAAGACTAGAGGTACTTGGGGAGAACCATCCAGACACAGCTTGTAGCTATGGTAACATTGCGACTTTACAAGGAGACTTGGGAGAGTATATTTCAGCTTTGCAGTCTCACCAGCGAGTACTTAAAATAAGACTAGAAGTACTTGGGGAGAACCACCCAGACACAGCTCGTAGCTATAGTTACATTGGGGCCACACAACACGAGCTGGGAGACTATGCCTCAGCCCTTCAGTCACATCAGCGAGCACTTGAGATAAGACAAGAAGTAATTGGGGAGAACCATCCAGACACAGCTCTTAGCTATAGTAACATTGGGGCCGCACAACACGAGCTGGGAGACTATGCTTCAGCCCTTCAGTCACATCAGCGAGCGCTTGAAATAAGACTAGAAGTACTTGGGGAGAACCATCCAGACACAGCTTGTAGCTATGGTAACATTGCGACTTTACAAGGGGACTTGGGAGAGTATATTTCAGCTTTGCAGTCACACCAGCGAGTACTTAAAATGAGACTAGAAGTACTTGGGGAGAACCATCCAGACACAGCTTGTAGCTATAGTAACATTGGGGCCGCACAGCAGCGGTTGGGAGACTATACTTCAGCCCTTCAGTCACATCAGCGAGCACTTGAAATATGGCGTGAAAGTCTTGGGGAGAACCACCCAGACAGAGCTGTTAGCTATAATAACATTGGGACCGCACAGCAGCAGTTGGGAGACTATACTTCAGCTCTTCAGTCACATCAGCGAGCACTTGAAATATGGCGTGAAAGTCTTGGGGAGAACCACCCAGACACAGCTAGAAGCTATAGTAACATTGGGACTTTACAAAGAGCCATGGGAGAGTATATTTCAGCTTTGCAGTCACAACAGCGAGCACTTAAAATAAGACTGGAAGTACTTGGGGAAAACCATCCAGACACAGCTCGTATCTATAATAACATTGGGATCACACAAGAGCGGCTGGGAGACTATACCTCAGCCCTTCAGTCACATCAGCGAGCACTTGAAATAAGACTAGAAGTATTTGGGGAGAACCATCCAGACTCAGCTTGTAGCTATAGTAACATTGGGGTCGCACAGTACCAGTTGGGAGACTATACCTCAGCCCTTCAGTCACACCAGCGATCACTTAAAATAAGACTAGAAGTACTTGGGGAGAACCATCCAGACACAGTTTGTAGCTATGATAACATTGCGACTTTACAAGGGGACTTGGGAGACTATATTTCAGCTTTGCAGTCACACCAGCGAGCACTTGAAATAAGACTAGAAGTACTAGGGGAGAACCATCCAGACACAGCTCGTAGCCATAATAACATTGGGATCACACAAGAGCGGCTGGGAGACTATACTTCAGCCCTCCAGTCACATCAGCGAGCACTTGAAATATGGCGTGAAAGACTGGGGGAGAACCATCCAGACACAGCTTGTAGCTATAGTAACATTGGGGTCACACAACACCAGTTAGGAGACTATACTTCAGCCCTTCAGTTTCACCAGCGAGCACTTGAAATATGGCGTGAAAGACTTGGTGATAGACACCCTTTCATAGCTAGCAGCTATGACCACATTGGGAAAACACGACGCGCGTTGGGAGGCTATACCTTAGCCCTTTGGTCACACCAGCGAGCTCTTGAAATAGGACTAGAAAGACTTGGGGAGAATCACCCAGACACAGCTCGTAGCTATTGTAACATTGGGGCCACACAACACCAGTTGGGAGACTATGCTTCAGCCCTTCAGTCTCACCAGCGAGCACTTAAAATATGGCGCGAAAGACTTGGGGATAAACACCCTCACATAGCTTATAGCTTAAAATATATTGGGAACACAGAAGGCGCGTTGGGAGACTATACCTCAGCCTTTCAGTCACACCAGGAAGCACTTGAAATAGGACGCGAAAAGCTTGGGGAGAACCACCCAGACACAGCGGACATCTATCATTCACTAGGAAAGACTCAATATCATTTGAAACAGTTCAGTGCAGCGCTTCTGTCACATCATCGTGCGCATAAAATAAGGTGTAAAGTCTTTGGTCAGAATCATTCTGTAACAGCTGCAAGTCTTCACGAAATTGAACGCACTCAATTAGCAGCCTTGGAATCTGCTCTTGAATTGGACTAGGTTGCACAAACAGAATCATGTTTAATTTCTGATTTTTGAGTGCTTCTATATTAAAACTTCAAACTCTACGCGAATCCAACACATCAGAATTTTTTTACCTTTCCCACTGTCATTTCATCAGATAACAACAAGTGAATTTTATTTTAGTAAATAGTTCAATTCTTTTTATCATATTCGTTTAGAACCACTAAATTAAAATGTTATTTCAACAAATTAACAAAATTCCAGGTTAAGATCTTTTGCTACCTCGTGTCTTTTAACAAATGAACAGGTTTGTAATTAGAACAAAAAACAAAAGTTCTACAAAAGTATTCAGGTACGTTTACTGTGAAAAAGTTTCGCAGATATGCCCCTAGCCTGTTTCAGAATGGCTACAATCGGCGACAAAATGAGTTGAGACACTTCGCCCAAAACTGGGCTTTTTTACCTTTTATTAACTTCAAAAGGAGGAAATATAGCTTTCCTCCCCCATCCCCTCCGTGCAATGTTGTGCCCTTGTTCTAGCTACCTATAGAAAACAACCAACACTCCAACTTTGAATGGAGGGGACAGGGGAGGGGTGCGGATTCTTTTGCTCTCCGAAATTACCCTATTTAAGTACAATGTCTCAACAATTTTGTCGCCGATTGTAGTCTATATCATAGCTGTTCGCTAAAGGCTGGTGACTATGAAATGAAGAGACATGTTTATTTTATAGCGATATAATCCTCATGTTATTTATTGCTTTTTAATGACTTCTGAATGTTTATGTTTTATTTCTACGTCGTCAAGTTAGCGAAAAGAATGTAAACATCTCTTTCATATCTTGAGCTCGTATCTTTGAGCTCTTGAAACCATGGACTATAGGAAACATGGGTTTCGACTAAATAGATGTTAAATTTTATTTGATGAAGTTGAATTAATTACATTGAAGTAGTCTTTTCTCGTTTCTGGTCAGCTGTCTGGTCAGTTGTACCTGTATATTTCTTTTAGAAAACCTGGAAACATGTTTTGTTTTGATTCAGAAGTCGATCTGCATTCATTAAAACTTGTTAACCGAGCGTTCTCTTCGAATCCTGGGGCGCGGGTGCTAAACGCGTAGAGGTGACCGGGTGGGAAACACTTTCATAGTTGCTAGGAGATGTGGGCTATTGACCAATCGTAGAGCCGAATAGACGATGGCAATTGCTTTTTCAATTCGTGCTTTTTTGGAAATTAAATTGTATGGACATTTTACTTTTTCTTTCCTGCATTACAAGAGCCTTCTCTCTTAGCATTAAGTCTGAGAAACATTGTCCTGGTTGGCAAAAAGAGATTAAGCAACAACGATGGCGACAAGGGAGCGAGAAAGCAAAAAGCAACTGGTTTAGGGCCTGTTTACATGGAGTGGGGGACCCCGGTCTAGTGGGGTTGGTTTCTTTTGTTTTCACGCTCTGGAGGACACACAAAAAAAGAAACCTACCCCACTAGACCGGGGTCCCCCACTCCATGTAAACAGGGTCTTAGATTGGCAAAACAACAACTTTGCACGTGCATCGCACTCTTTTGTACATTCCTTTCCTTTCACTGCACGATTCCTAATTTCAGGTTTTATGGAGGACGCTAATATAAGACAACGATTTTTTTTTTCTTTTTGTCAAGTTAGATACAGTTCTTTATGATTCAGCTGCTGAAAAAAACCGCGAACATTAAATTGACACATTAAAAGAGTTGGAATAAGAGCGATAAAGTGTGAATTAACGCGAATTCACTTTTTGGGTGACGTTTTCCCTGCCGTTGGGGTAATCAAATCAATCTCTCCTGTGTAGGATGTGATTTTGGCGCGTGACCGGTGTCACGCAGAATGTAATAGAAGAGAAAGTTCGGTTACCAAGACTTGACTAATACCGATCGACTTCTGAATCAAACAAGAATCGCCGAAAGGCGATTTTTAACTGGGCTGCCAAGGGGCTATTTTTCCTGAGGGGAGGGGGCGGCTATACACACTCAGGCTACCAAAAAAACCTTGTCGGCAAACATTGCATGTGACAGAACCTCATGTGAGTGTAGCGTCCACTCATAGCTACTTGAAACTGTACTTTAATCAGTTGTTCACGGGTGTCTGTAAAACGCGGACCGGATACCTGCGGATGGCGGATGCGGATGGAAAAATGCGGATAACTAAAAAAAAATTAAGAAGGAAAAAACGAGAAATGCGGATGGCAAAAAAAAAAAAAATAAACAAACAAACAAAGGAAAGAAATGTTTCTTTCAAATCGCTGTCACATGGTTGGACCCTTCACTTACGTATAGGACGTGATGCCAATAGTTGACACAGTTTTGTACCCTGTAATTCCTTTCATTAATGTCACAGAAATAAGGACTCTCCGTTCCTCCTCCTTAAATGCACACATAGTTGGTGCACTTGTCCATTGAGTGTTTAGCTTAAGGCTTGTAGGCAAGGTAAACAGCTCAAAAAATCGGCTAGCAAAGGAGGTGTCTGCAAAACGAGGACCGGATACCTGAGGATGGCGGATGCGGACGGGAAAATGAGGATAGAAAAAAATTTGAACAATAACAAAAACAAAAAAACACAAATTTGGATTTATAAATTGTGTCACTAACACATTTCTTAACAAAACAAAACGTGTATAACGTTCGGACAACAACAACAAAAAAGGACTAAATTTCCTCAAATTAAAAGAAAATTAGAGAAAACAAACTAAACCAAAAAATAGGGTGAGCTACGTGAAAAAATCGGCGTGCTTTGTGTCGCCTATTTCACGCTTGCCTCCGCTAAATCGCCATGTTTCCTCACAAAGGAGCCTGATCTTCAAATGGGCTCAAAATACAAATCAACTTTCGCTCTGCCTTGACTCTGGTCGACTCTGCCATAGCAGACAGTTCCGAGAGTGATTGTGAACTGCAGAAGCCCGTTTTTGAGATCAAAAGCTAAGCTACTGTTACACTAGTTGTCTTCTGTTACACAATTTCCTCTCGGTTTTGTGTGAATCGGTCTTGTTTAATGAGGGTTTTTCTACAGAAATTCATTTTCCGGCAATATGCGGCACCCTCAACAGAGTCATTTTTTCTGGCCTTCGTTCCATTTTCACAGTTTTACGAAAAGCTTCCATCAATATATAAAAAATGCTGATCTGGTGTAGAGAAAGCTAAAAAATTTATATAGTCTTCTTAAGAAGCAGCTTGGTTTTTTTCTGATTTGTAATAATTAAACATCTTTCCATGTAGAAAAAATAAGTTTGGTTGCTGCTTCGCAGATAGACGGGAGCGGGCCAAATAATTTGAATATTATATAAATTATTTTCGATTCCGAATTCTGCCCTTCACGCTTTTAAAAACGATTTTTAAGTTGCTCGATACAGACGTTCTAAAAACTCACTGAGGATATGTTTTCGAAACTATTTTGCTGGCAGAAAAATTCGAAACAAAAGCAAATGAAACAGAAAGTAGCCTTTATTAATGCGTTTCCAAGCGACACTTTTTTGCGGGAGTTTAATTTTGCAGATTATTTTTACACCTTGTCGGGAAATAATTCTTGCGATTGATCAAGAAGTCTGTTTTTTTCTTTCAATCTGCAGTATAATTTGCAATTTTAAAAATTCGAACTCATTATTCGTGCACTTATAAATTCCCAAAGGGTAGAACTGGTAAAAAATAAATCCACCTGATAGGTGGATCAGGCGGAGTTGATTGGCATCTGCCAAATCGGAACGTTCGGCCTTTTTTCTAGTTGATACTGCAATTTTTTCTGTCTTGAGCCGCTCTAACAAATAAGTCTTGAATTGATTGCCCCGAGAACATTCTTTCTGTAAGTTGAGTACACTATATCCAGTGAGAGAAAAGAAATCATGCCTCCCCTTCTTAGCGTGATAACAATGAAATTCGTAATAAAGTAAATGTTTAAAAAAAAATAGCGATCACTCCAGAATTGCGAAAGAAAAGACAGACTGCTTCGTGAATTACACCGCTTTAGGATGCTGGTATGGTAACATTCTGCATTCTGACCCGTGATTGCGGGGACCACTGGCTTGTTATTTGGTAAAGAGAAGAATATTAAACGGGGCCAGTGCAAATAAGCCGACTTTTGGAGCTGTTTACCTTGCCTGCAAACCTTAGGCTAAACACTCAAAGGAGAAGTGCACCAAGTATGTGTGCATTTAAGGACGAGGAACGAAGCGTCCTAATTTCTGTGACATTAATGAAAGGAATTACAGGGTACAAAACTGTGTCAACTATTGGCATCACGTTTTGTATGGAAGTGAAGGGTTCAACCATGTGACAGCGACTTGAAAGAAAGATTTCTTTCCTTAATTGTTTGTTTGTTTATTTTTTTTGTACCATCCACATTTCGCGTTTTTTTCTTCTTACTTTTTTTTGCTTTCCGCATTTTTTTTTCCATCCGCATTTTTCCATCCGCATTTTCCCATCCGCATCCGCCATCCGCAGGTATCCGGTCCGCGTTTTACAGACACCCGTTGTTCACTTGCTAGTTCGTTTCTAATCTGCACATAACTTGTATTCATTCCATTCACAAATTGCACGTGAGAGAGAAAGATTCGCTGAAATAACAACAACGCGACTATTACAAAGATGACATTGACCGAATAACCGAAAATACTGCATACTTACAAGTTATTGTGCCTTCTTAATGGAAAGGAAAACTTGTCCTAACGAAACGACAGTATAACTCCATAACAAAACATGTGCTTTTTCGTGGGAAAGAGCGCCCGCGATATTTTGTGTGCGGTCACCGAAGACCACACCATATAACGTTTATTTTCTGTCTCTTACACGCTCCCCCCCGAAAGACGACTGGGGAGTCTTTCTACTTTAGCACAAACTAGTACTGAGCGTACAAAAAACTAGTCGAAACTATCCGATCAGTACAAAGTTCCTCAAAAGTTCCCCCAGTTATCTTAACCTTTCGGAACAGTTCAGACACTTCTCGGTGCCCTTCCTACACACATGAACTGGTAGCTTCAAAGAGGTTTTGGCCGCTGTTCCAAGCCACCTAGTAACTGCTCTTCCAATAGACAGAGCTTCCGGACATCTCTGCGGTATACTCCGTCCGCTGTTCTGACGACAACTTGGCGTACCATGCCTTCGCTATCAGGAAAGGTTTGCTCGACCAAACCCTTTGGCCACTGACCCCGGGGCAAATTCTTGTCTGCAAGCAACACTAAATCTCCTACTATAAAGTTTGGCTTGGGTTGTAACCACTTCTGGCGTTCTCGGAGCGTTGGCAGATATTCCCTTGTCCACCTCTGCCAAAATTCATTTGCGAGAAGATGAACGTGCTTCCATCTGGCTTTGAATCGATCTGACTCCTCGAATAAATCTGGGGATGAAGACGGGTTTCGGCGCAACAGAAGGATATGGTTCGGCGTCAGTGCTTCCAAATCCTTTGGATCATCAGAGACCGGCGTGATTGGCCTGTCATTCAAAATCTTCTCTACTTCAATGAGGAATGTTCTCAGGGTTTCTTCGTCTACGAGGCGTTCTCCCACCATAGAATGAAGGATCCTTCTGATAGACCGTATAAGTCTCTCCCATACGCCGCCTTGGTGACTGGCCGCGGGTGGGTTAAATTTCCACTCAATTCCTCTCCTGGTCAACTTCAACTGAATCTTCTCCTGATCCCACACCTTTAAAGCGTTGACGACGTCCAATTCAGCTCCTCTAAAATTAGTACCGTTGTCACTATAGATAATACCTGGGGGGCCTCTTCTACCAACGAAGCGCAAAACGGCATTGATAAAACTGTCAGTGGAGAGGTTGTTAACTAACTCTATGTGAACTGCTCGATATCTTAGGCAAGTGAAGATGCAGCCGTAACGTTTGTTCAGAGAAGGGTCTCTCCTTGATCTTGTGTTAGGTCCTATCTTCACGTAGAGGGGCCCGAAGTAATCCAACCCAACTGCAGCAAATGGATATACGAGCCTGTGACTGTCCGAAGACACTCTAACAACTGGAAGTGGTGCTGTCACTTGTTCTCCTAACTTGGCGTTCTGACGTTTGCACACATGGCACTTGCCAAGAACTTGCTTTATCGTGGAAACTGCATTCACGATCCAATAGCGCTGCCTAATTTCGGCCAGAACGTTCTAGGTTCCTACGTGTCCATTCAAGTGATGATAGTGGCGAATTATCAGCTCAGACACGGGGTGCTTCGCTGGCAGTATCATCGGGTGCTTGGCATCATATGGCAAACTCGAGTGATTCAATCTTCCGCCGACACGTATGATTCCTTCATCTTCGAATGGCTTAAGTCTGGCTAGTCTGCCTTTGATGACTGTTTCACTTTTCTCATCAGCAAACGACTGTTCCTGGACGAACTTCACAATTTTCTTCTCCGCTTTGTCCACGTCATGGATCGATAAGGTTTTAGGACTATACTTCACACTTCTATCTTTGTCGTTCTGGCACTGGGACTGCATTGGTCTGTTGAAGGCTCTACATAACCACCCAACTATTCTTCTCAATCGATCCCACGACGAATATCGTTGGAACAAAATGCTCCAGAAATCCGCATGAACTGTGGATGCTCCAACAGTGACTTTCTCCTTTTTCACTCCTTCGTCTGTATCTAGGAAGTCTCCCAATTCCTCTGGAGGCTGCGGGGGCCAATCTTCAACTTCTCTCAACAAGAATTCTGGACCACGGCGCCACCTTTCCAGTTTTCCAGTCTCCGAGGCCTTGATCCCTCGGGAAGCATAATCCGCAGGATTGAGCTCTGATCGTACATGCCGCCACTGCCCTGGATCTGATTCTTGACGTATGACAGCTACCCGGTTTGCGACGAAGGTTACAAATCTTCGTACTTCATTGGCAATGTACTTGAGAACTATCATAGAGTCAGTCCAGTAAGTCACACTGTTAATCTTCAGTCTTCCTTCTAACTCTCTCGTTATGACCTTGTTGACTTTCGTTGCTAGAGTAGCCGCTGTCAACTCCAGCTTTGGTACTGTTACAGCACTTTTCAAGGGTTTCACGCGAGACTTCCCCATTACGAAACAGCAATGAATTTGCCCCTGACTGTTAACAAGACGTAAATAAGAGGCTGTCCCATAACCATGCTCTTGGGATGCGTCGGCGAAATGATGAAGCTCTACATGTTTCACTTCACCGAAGTCCTTTGGCTTAAAACATCGAGGAATACTGAATCCTTGCAAGCTCATAAGCCCTTCTCTCCAACTCTTCCAACGTTCACACAATTCTCTTGGGAGCTTCTCATTCCAATCCAACTTCAGTTTGCACAATTCCTGATTCATTTCTCTTCCAGGTAAGAGTAGGGGGCTGGCGAATCCGAGCGGGTCATACACCGTTGCAATAGATGATAAGACACCTTTCCGATTCTCTGGACGCTCCTTGACATTCACAACAAAGTCAATGGTGTCATGTTCAACATTCCAGTGGATTCCTAGTGCTCTATTTATAGGCAATCTTTCTGATTTCAAATCTAAACTCTTAATGGTGGGTGCTCTTTCCTCCACCGGGAACGCTGACAACACGCTGCGAGAATTGGAAATCCATTTTGTCAATTCAAAGCCTCCTCTCGCAAGTAACTCCTGTAGCTGCTTACTGACTTGTACTGCGCGTTCTGAATCAGCAGAGGATTTAAGCAAGTCATCTACGCAGAAATCCTTAAGCACGGCGTCAACTGCCTCTTGGGAGAAGTCTTTCTCATTATCCTTAGCCGTCTTTCTCAGGGCGTATCCTGCTACGCTCGGCGAGGACTTTGCTCCAAAAATGTGCACGAGCATTTGGTAAGTCTTCGGTCCCTTTGACAGGTCACCATTCGGCCACCATAAATAACACAACGCTCCACGATCTTCTGGTGCTACGAAGACCTGGTGAAACATTCTCTTAATATCTGCCGTAACTGCAACGTCATCTACTCGGAATCTCAGGATCACTCCTATAAGGGGGCTGGTGTTTTCAGGGCCTCTCAAAAGTTGCTCATTCAAAGACGTTCCAGCACTCCTTGAGGCACAATCAAACACTACCCGCGGTTCTTCGGGTTTTCTAGGATGCCACACCGCGTGATGAGGAAGGTACCATAGCGGCTTAAGCACTGGGACTTCGTCATCAGGTACCCGTCGTGATGCTCCCTCGGTCAGGTATTGTCCATTACGCCACTGTACTTTCGGTGGAAAACTGGATCCTTCCGCATCTTTCTCTCTAGCCAACTTAACCTGCTTGTGGCCGTCGACAGACTCTCAGGAAGGTCAGGCTTCTCTTGGCGAAAAGGAAGCTTAAGCTGATAGTGTCCGTTCACTAAGGTCGCTGACTGATCCATAAGTTGCTGTGCTTTACGGTCCTCAACAGACATGCCTTCCTCAGCATTGGCATCAGCTTCAACAAATTCCTCATCATACATGCGCTCTAGCTGAACGCTTAAGCTATCTTGGCCGGTGCGAGTTAAGTTTATGTGAACACGGTCCTTAACGGTTTCTCCAATCGGGCCGTGGACTGTCCACCCAAGGGGCGTCCTCACTGCAACAGGTTCGCCTTGGTCTCCTTCTTTCCTATCTAACTGCTTGTCAATCAGGTCTGGGCGATCGTTTCCTATCAAAATTATCACTTTCTTATCTCCTGTTTCGGGTAAGCTAACGTCACAAAGATGAGCCCAACGCTTAATATCCTCGTTTGTGGCCATTTGTCGTGCTGAAACGGGAAGATTGCTTGTAGTCAAGACGTTTTCGAGTCGGAACTTTGCATCTCCTTCTAACGATTCAATTTCTAACTGGACTTCATGACCATGTCTTAGCTCCCCGTCCGCACAGTTGGTGGTGGTCATAGTATAGCTGATTGGCTTCATATCCGTTACACCTATTTCACGCGCCAAACTATCTAGACAGAGCGAGGCGTCTGAACCGCTGTCTAGGAAAGCGTGCGTTATGATCTCTCTGGCGCCTCCCGGACATCTAATCTTGACTGGAACTACCTTAAAGCATACTCTGGGTCTGCCCGCTTCGAGCGCAGCAACCGTCACCAGATCCTGTTCCCTTGCACTTGCCATCGAAGGGCTGCTATCCTTCGTGTTGGGCGCTTGCACATTGCTACTGTTCGCTGAACCTTCCACCGCATTACTGCTGGGATTTCTAGGGTTCTTTTCATCAACGCTCTCCGACGGGAAATGTAGCAGGTAGTGGTGATCCTTGCCGCAACCTGATATTCGGCAGGTGAATCCCCTATCACATTGTTTCGCAGTATGTCCTTGGTCAAGACAAAGCTTACAAAGTCCACGTTGACGAACAGTCTTTAGACGGTCATTCAATGAGGCACTTCTGAACTTTCGGCACCTCCAAACATTGTGGGGTCCGGAACACTGAGCACACTTCCAAGGGGGCCTTGGTGATGTTTTCTGGCTTAGGCAGTTCTGGTCAGTTTGAGTCGCAAGGGTAGTAAACTTGGGAGGCGGATCCTTTATCTTGTTTGGTTCCTTTTTTTCTCGGTTACCATGAGAAGAGGACCCTAATTCTTGCCCGTATCTATTGTTTATACGATCTGCAACTCTTCGAACAAATTCAACAAAGTCCGCAAAGTCCGCTCGACCTTTTCGCTTGATGAGATCTCCTGCTTTATCAACCCACTTCCTTTTCAGGCCCTCATCAGGGAGCTTTCGCATCAACGAGATTATGACATCTTCGTTGTCTAACCGACTCACGTAGTTGTGACCCATACTGGTCAGGACCCTCCTAGCATCTTCCAGTCGCCTTACAAACTCCATGAGAGTCGTCGCATCTGCTTTCCGCACTTGAATTTCTCTCAGTTTCTTCATGTGGGCTTCCACTATCATGTGAGGCTGGCCAAAGTTCTAGCTAAGAGTTCTCCAGGCTTCTGTGTACCTTTCACCCACTGTCAAATTAACACAACTCTTAATTGCTTCTTTACCTTTGCCTAAGCACTGAGCTAAAAGGCGTGTCAGTCTTTGAGACTCATCAGACACCTGGTTCTCAATATTGTCTCTAAAGTTCGTAACGAACTCCACATACTCCAAAGGGTCTCCACTGAATTTCATCAACTCTACTTTCGGTAAGGACGGCCCTTGCTTGATTGCTTCGGCAACTGCCACCCAAGGATCAGGTTGCATGCGTGACTGCGGACTAGCTTGCTGCTCAAAGGGAGGGGCTGAATAAATGTACGTTGATGTGGATTGCTGAGGAGTGTTGGCAGGACAGAACTCGGTTGCTGATGCATCTAAACCTACAGTTCGTGGACTTAGGCATTCCTGGTGATTGGTGCATCGACATTGGTGATGCCGCAACAGCTGTGGATGTTGCCCTTGGCAAATTAAAACGAGGTACATAACTGATAGGCGTGCTGAACTTAGTACAATTAATTGGAGCCTGGGTAGTTAAACTACTAGAACTCGTCTTGTGAATTGCAACTCTTCCTACGTTTGGACCAGAAGTCGTGACCGCTGACCCTGATGCTACGTAACTCGCAGTCACCAATGATGAAAGTGAAGTTTGGGCAATATCTTGTGCTGAAGATGTTTGCATTTTTCCATTGTCAACAACTGGCTGGGATTCTGAAGAGGGTGTGGCACCACCCGTAACAGGCTGTGACAAATGCCCCTTCGCAGGAGGATAATTGGCACTATGCTCTTTTAAGTAATCATTCATCCCATCCTTCGCTCCATTCTCTTCGCCGCGCTCCAGCAATAAGTCAATTTCCGCCTGCTCCATCTTAGTTTTAGCACTCAACAGCTCTAATTTCCTGTTTAACTCTGCTTTACTTCTTTCTACTTCTTCTAATTTGCGTTCTAGTTCCTGCTTTTCCTTTAGGGTCTGCACTTCCAATTTAGCTTCTACTGCCACCCTTCACTTCTCTTTAACACTGCTTCTATTTGACACACAACTTCTCTCGCTCTTGTCAGACCCATGGCTCAATCCAGATTCAGAAGGAGGGGTACCTACTCCCTTTTTCCTCCACTGATTTATGAGGATTTCTAACTGTAATTTCATTTCTTGTTCATTCTGATAACTGTCAATAATAAATTGTTTTTTCTCTTCATCATCTTCAAAGCTGAAGTAATTATCATGACTGACAACAAAGTTACGAAATGCTTCTTCATACCTGTAAATCTCGGCTTCCACTCCACTTATCCGTGTGCTAGGGCTTAAAATCAATTCTTGTACACAATTTCGCCGTTTCCGCAGTTCTCCAAGATACCAGTTTCGCTGACGCTTCGCATGAACCGCTTTCTCGACTCGAACTTCCAATTCATCTATTCTTTTGTTCGGCTCCCTTAATCTAACAGGCCTGGAACTACTGCCTTGTTCTACCGGATCCTCGCTATAGAAACCAAATTCCACGTTTCCACTTGTTAATGATGGCCCTACTTGCTCTAATCCACCATTCTTATCACCTTGGAACGTGCGCTGAGGCGATTTCTCTGTTGGCGTCGAATCGGGAACATTTTCCTTCTGTGGAGTCACGTGAGTCGCTGCTTGCTCGTGTCCACCTTTCTTAGCACCACTTTTCGATTTCTTGCTCTTCGAATTCTTGCCAGTCATTCCGTTCCTTTAACCACAGTACTGCTTGAAATCAATAACTTCGAATGATGTAGCGTCCACTCATAGCTACTTGAAACTGTACTTTAATCAGTTGTTCACTTGCTAGTTCGTTTCTAATCTGCACATAACTTGTATTCATTCCATTCACAAATTGCACGTGAAAGAGAAAGATTCGCTGAAATAACAACAACGCGACTATTACAAAGATGACATTGACCGAATAACCGAAAATACTGCATACTTACAAGTTATTGTGCCTTCTTAATGGAAAGGAAAACTTGTCCTAACGAAACGACAGTATAACTCCATAACAAAACATGTGCTTTTTCGTGGGAAAGAGCGCCCGCGATATTTTGTGTGCGGTCACCGAAGACCACACCATATAACGTTTATTTTCTGTTCCTTACAGTGAGACTGAAACATAAACTCATTCAAAACATTGTACCCTTTTGAAAGACTTTCGTAACCCAAAAAAAAGAGTACCATTTTTAAGTGGGGGCTGTATAATAACTTTTAAATTCCACCACTATGAATAAAAATAGACAAGTTAGCCATTAATTCTAAGCAGGAAACAATTTGCATTATTTCCACGTACCCCTCCCCTAATCCCTCTGTGCCCCAAAATATAGCGTGACAGTATAACGTGACGTAACTGGAAATTCCAAAAATTGTTGTCGTTCTACGAGTATAATGAGCTGATTTACACTAGACAGAAATATTGTATTATATGAAAACCAGAAGTATACTAAAACAGACAGTTAACTGCCCATTGATCCCGCCTGATCCAGGGGCCTCACTGACTGCACGGAGACTTTACTGCGCTTTTCACAAACATGCGAACTCTAAAGTTCAAAAGCCACCTTCACAATTGTGTTTATCGCTGCCGTCAATCATAATTACGATCAAAAGCAACGAACCTTGAAACAGAGAAACACACAAAACGGATCGAAATCCACAAATCACAAACCATGACCTTTTGAACCCGTGAAGTAGAGTTTTGTTTCCTAAGAGGTCCGTTAAGATGATTGACAGCAGCGAAAAACACAATCGTCGGTTGGCTTCTGAACTTCGGAATTCGCATGTTTGTGAAAAGTGCGATCCTAATTTGCGGTCCACAGTCTACAAGAAAACGCACTATTTTTTCCACAAGAAGAAAAATATTCAGTTTTAAGATTTTCCTCATGGTATTTTTCTCTAACTTAAAGGAATAAAATCCTTTGCATTTTGAGACCTAAAAAAGTTTAAAGACTTCTCGCTCGCATGTTGCGTTCACCAGCACGCACTTCAAACAATGTAAATAGATGAAACGATCGATAACATATTTTTCACCTGATACCGATGCGAGTTAAAAATTCGCTCCAGTTCTGTTTGTCTCACCCAAGACGAACTTTTCTTCATGGAAGATAACTATGCCGCTTTATAACTCGTCCGAAGTTTTTGTGCCAGCTAAACAATATGGAAACACTATTCACAGTGACTCCTTGGATATTAAAAAGACTGAACGTGACGCACTATTATGCCTGTGTTTACTTCTGATCACATCTTCAAGCGAAGTCTCTCTTTTCAAGCGATTCATCTCAATGCACAATAATTGACCCTTATATTAGTTAAAACCCTATGGTTTATTTATATTAATGCTGTTTTTGCCCCTCACATTGACTGTGTTCGTTCGTATTCAAAACACCTTTACGAAAATAAAGGTCGTACAAGTCATGTGTGTTATGTTTCGAGATAAATGGATTATACGCTTTCTTAAGTTTCCATTTTGCGGTGACTTCAGTTAACATCTTCATAAAATGGTAAAAGAAATATCAAGAAACATCACGAGAGCTAAAAAACGTTCAAAGGCATGTTTCTGAAACTCGCTAATGCTGACATCAATATAGCGTGCTTGCTGAATGGGCGAAAACACAGAATTGTGATCACAAGATCAGGTACAAATTTAAAAGCTTAAAATAAAGATAAAAATAAAGATAAAAGCTTAGCAAGATACAAATACAAACAAAAGCAAACCCCCTGAAACCTCGACGTGGGCTACACTTGTATGCTCTACTCAGTCACCAAACCTTGTCAGTAATAGCTCCTATTTTCCTCAAGTCGCTCTCTGTGAAGCTCCCGGATGGGATGTTCCGGTGAAGCTTTAAACTTGTGCATTGTGCGCGAAATTCTCAGAGTCCCTATTTTTGTCCGTGTCTTCTTTATCCTTAGTATCCGAAATTTAGACCTCCAAAGTGGCGTGTGTTGCATTAAATAGAAGGAAATATTTAAAGGAAAAGCCAGTCTTCTAACATGGCAAAGTTGTCACGTCCCTCGCTCATAGACGTGCGTAGTGCCATTCATCCGCAACTGAGTTGTTCGCTTCACTGACTACGAAGGCTTACAATCAAGTCTTCAGCCATAGTGTCGTCAACTGGTGAAATACCTTGCTCATAAATTGTGCTTCTTAATTGCTCATGTACTACATCGATCGATAATTCTCTCTTTGAGTTCACGAAGCGGCCACCGCGTTCCAAACCTGACGCTCACACTCATCTTTTAGTGTGAACCTACCGTGAACAGCGTGTCGGTTTGAATGCAACGCGAGCATTTCTCTGAGTTTCCCAGCGCCAACATCATCTAACTGACTTAAACTCGAACAATAATGACTCCCATGATCGAATCGCTTCGAACAACGCAAATAGCTTCTTCAGGTTCGCAACGCTTTGTGGGTTTTTCAGGGGGAGCGCAAACGAGGTACAAAAAGTATCCGTGCAAGGGTTCGTTCAAGAGAAAATCCCAGGGGGGGCTGGCAGCGTGGTCTGGAACCGAGTTTACATGATCGCCCCAGTTGAGAAATTCGGCCGAGTGAGACTGAGTACAAATTTTCCTTCAAAACAAATATGGCGGAGAATGCAGACATGGAAGGACGATGAGTTTTTGCTCAGTTTTAAGTTTACCCGCGTACAAATATCAAGAAAAGGTTTCTATGAACTTTTTTAATGGATCTTTTGGACATCAGGAGGCGTGATGTATGAACAGTTCATGGGTGGCTTCACTTATCGTGATTCGGGATCTCGGCAAGTTCAGTTATTTTTACGCTTCGTGAATTTTTGAGCGACCATCTTGCTCCATCTCTTATATTTTTCCACTTACAGTGGTATTAAGACTCTCTTCCTTATCTTAAACATATGCTACGAGCACAATATATTGGTCTGAGTCTTGCAACAGTCATATGTGAATGTTCATGAAACCACTGATTTTCTACTTCGCTGTTCGTAAGTTTGTTTGTGTACACCGGGAGGCACAAAAAATATTTATGGGCGCTAAGATACCGAATACAGGGCCAGTTTAGTAAAAACCAGGGTAAATGGTCAGTATAAGCTATTTTTAATATCAGAAGGGTTGGAGGGGTTTACTGAACCTTCAAAACCTTCACTGGAATGTCATTGGAGTGATAATCAATAAATTTCCAACAGCAACACCGTATTTAGTAATTTTGTATTATATAGTGACTTCGGTTTCAAATATTTCCTTGAAATTGTTGGTACAGAAATTACCCTTTAGTTATGAATTACACTTGAAATGATTATAGTGGTTTAGTGTAAGAACAAGAGGCTAATTCAGTTGCTAATAAGAGTGAGTACATCACGAAAGGGTATGCGTTGAGAAAATCCCTCAAAGGACTGAAGTACAAGAAACAGAAAAAAGAAAACTGAATGTTTTGCAAAGTTTATAAAGAGAATCAGAAGACACTTGAAAAATATACAACTTAAGTTTATTGTTTGTGTAAGTTATGAATCTGATTTACAACTAAATTATACAAGGTAAAATTGATTTATTATCAACCATCAAAAGAAAATATTGTCGGGCTTGAGCCCTATCCTCTCAGCAGTTCTTTCTACGATACTACCCTTGGCATATTTGTCCTAGATGGGTATGTGCTGCTGATTTAGGGTGGTGACCATTTCACCCTTTAGAGTTTTGAACAAGGTGTCTGTTTGGGTTGTGAAGGTTGAAGAAGAAGCGGTCTATAGAGTACAGTCTATTGGTACCACCGCCCCGCCCCCCCCCCCCCCCCACACACACACAAAGTTTTGCCATGTTTCTAAGTTTTAAAGGAAATGAATCAGGATTATAAAATAAGGTCTCTTGGCTTAAAAAGGGTAGGGACATGCCCAATGTGTCCTACTACCCATACTCTCTTTCAGTGTAACCCCAGGGAGGTGGTCTCGCATTTTAATTCCCTTTTACCACTTGTTGTAACAGCAAAGTCAGTGAAGGGTTATGGTCTGTGAAAAATATTTTTTCCCAGCCTCAACACAAGCTTCTAACTGCTACTGTTGACTGTAAAAAATATTATCTTAATAATCATTTTACATTTTTTTCCAAGGCATCCTATGGTGTTTTCAATATCCACTAGTACAAGGCAATTTTTAAGTTGAGAGGGTTTACTTTGATTTCATTAACAGTAAACTACATTTTTACACAGACACAAACTAACCTGGCAGGTTGATGTCCAAAGGTGTAAAACATTACATGCAACTATAAGGCAAAAACTGATCACAGTGGCTAAAGGAAAGGCAAAAATGAAATGTCATCATTTTTTTAATTTTATAAATTCCCTTTGCAGCATTTTTAGCCAGATGCAGTCCTTGTCAAAACATACAAACTTCAACATTTATTTTCTGACTTTAGCTAATCTTTTTTAAACCATACTCTTGTTCCAGTGCGTAGTGTAGTTTTTTTTTTTAAGTATTTATAATTTCTCCCTCTTTGTTTGCAACAAAACAAAACACAATTGAATGAAGACTCAAACTGAAGGCAGTGTAGTAACTGCTGTCATGAAAAGAGAATTCCAAACACACAAAGTAAGGGACTTGTCAGAAATTAGCAGGGGGGGAGGGGGGGTGGGAATTTTAAATTTGGGTTCAGAAATTAGGTGACCCATCCCTTCAATGGGAGTGAAATTTGCTAACCCTCCCCTTAAGCTTGGCCTAAAATATCATGACCCTCCCCACCTTACAGAATTGAAAGAATAATGTTCCAGGCTCTTTAAGGTGCAGTATTCCAAGTCAACAAGAAAAAAGGAAATAAAAACAAAATAAAAGGAAAGCAAAAAAAGCTAGGGCAAAAAGAATGGAAGCTAACTGCAAAAAATTTATTGAAACCATTGCACCTCAGCAAGAGTCGCATAATGTTACAGAGCCTATTGGCCCATTATCTCTTCATTATGAAGGAATAGGTGGGCTCCTAAAAACACAAAGGCCATATACCCAATACGCCTTTGAGAAGGGTTGTTCACAAATTAATAACAGGAAATTATCAAGCAATATCCAAGCTTCAACTTAAATGAAAATCATGATGATGATGAAAGTGATTGTATCAATGCTGATGACATAAATGATGATGATCAAGATGCTCACAGCAGCATTGATGGTGACGCTGAAGACAGTGATGAAAAGGATAGCCAAAACTCTAATAACATTAATAACAACATTATTCATAATAAAAATGCAATAAGACTCTATTGCATTGCCGTGTAATAAATGAAAAGTAGATGTTTGTTAAATTCTTGCAATAGTACTTCACAGTTTATATCCATAATGTTCCATTGTTCTTTAATTTTTTTCTTTTTTTGTACCAAATAAGGAACTTCCTTTTTCTTCTGCAGGTTAACCTCTTACATGATCACGGGCCTATATTTGCATGACCCTCCCCCTTTTAACGGCCCATTTTTCATGACCCCTCCCTTTTCTGAGTCTCAAAAAGTTGTGACCCTCCCTCTGTTTCCATCCCCCCTCCCCCCTCCCCCCCCTGCTAATTTCTGACAAGTCCCTAATTACCCTTTCATTTGCCTATATTCATTTCTTAGAAACTACGGTAAAGTTTAAATTAGATCACACGAAGATTAGAACTTAAGCATATATATCAAGAGTGAATGATTTATTTAGCTTCTAGTACATAACAAAATACATTAACTACGAGATTTGACCATATGCCACTCAATCATCCAACGCAACTCTGCCAGGATAAGTTCACAATCAAGGATGAAGAATTAAGAATCTCAATCATCATTTCTTTTCGTCTTAAAGGTGTAATGAAACCGTAAACAACTATGACAACTCTTCTACTTGTCTTGACCACGGCCACCGCGCTTTTTCTAATATCACGAAGGATTAATTTTCGGCCTTTCACTTGAAAATATAAACTCTTCTACATACGCATTGGAGGGTTGGCCCTTCTTCTAGTTTTGGGGGTCTTCTAAACAGAAACACAGCTAGAAAGCCTGTAGTGAACCAAAAGGTCGGGCATCGAGGAACATGTACAATGACTGTTCACTGGTCTCGTTCTTAGCGTAGTAAACCGCATGTAATGACAAACGCAAGACCAGAAGAAAGAAAACGTAAGCTCCACATTACTGCGGAAAAAAATCGGTTACAGCAAAGAAAGCAATGCCAACAGGACCAAAAGCGAATTCACTTCACACTGTCGAATCGCTGCGAAGACGAACTTCTTGATCTTGTTGTTGTTCCCAGCGCGTTTCGCGCATGCTTGCTACAGTTCTCGAATGATTGACAGATTTCTTAACTGGGGCGATCATGGAAAGCCGAAAAGCGGCAAGATCAAAGGCCGTTGCCAGCTCCCCCTGGAAAATCCTATGAAACCATTTGTGAGAACATCGTTTCTCGGTACCAGACCCTCGTGTCTTCCCTCCCCCGGGAGACCACTTTTGGACACCGACGACCGAAAGCCCATTTTATGACTTGGCGCACAGGCAGCCCAGTAAACAGAGCGTATTTAGGGGCTTCTCTACAAGGAACATATGGGAGAATTGACCAAAAAAGACAAAAGACAACTACATTGTGAGTGATTCAACTTTATTACACAAAAATTAACCTTTATTTTGTCGACACGCATGTTTCCTATAGCCCATGTTGAAACTGATTAACATGAAAGCGTGCTTCGGAAGAGTCTTGGTCTGCGGGAATGAATTAGATGATTTGGATTTAGTGTGACATAGAACTGTAAAAATTGAGATATGTATTTTGCCCTTCTTAAATCTTCACCGTTTTAGAAATTTGTTCCCTAATTTCAAACTGCGGCTGTAATTTGATTATTAAGAAAGTGAACCGTGATTGCCTGTTTTTTTTTGTGTATGTTTGAATACCATATTAAGGCTGGCTCAAAAGAACTACGCGACTTTTTTCTGGAAGAAGTTTGCCCCGAACTATTCCTTGTCAAGAAAAGTCCTTTCGTGATATCTTCCACTTGGTCTTGTGGCTTGACTTAAGCAATCAGCCGTTTCCCAAATGAAGAAACAAGTCCTTGCTAGCTGTGTCAGGCTACATCAAGTAGTTCTCTGTGCCAAGTCATGGGATCTTATCAAAACTATAAGAGATTTTATTTTAAAAAAGTGTGACGTTTATTACTCAAAACAAACTATTAAGGTTTGTTGTTCTCCTGAATGCTTTATTTCTCACTTCCTTAACAGTACCTTTTGATTAATTTAAAAAGCAATAATAATAATTAAAGGAGGACTGAACTTCTGAAGGCATTTACAAAGCCGTTCCCCTCATCTTTCACTTATGTTCTAGATTTCTTACATCTTTTTTAATATTATGTTTTAATCTTTTCTATGATATTAGTCTGGGTTAAATGCAAATAAATTGCTACCCGCACGTGCTAAACATATGAACCAAAGGCCGAGAAAAAACGGCCACCGAGATAATCAATACAAAAAATTTTATGTAACACATTACATCCAGATATTAGATAAAGATAAAGATATTGATATTGATTTATCACTTGGCTAGTAACTAATCAACCACCTTTTTATGCACATGTTGCTCTTATGAACATTGGCTTTTAATTGCATTTAATTGATCCATGATAATGATGCGTAGATGAATGATAGAAAGATTAAGCTCAAGGCAAAGATGATCAAAGATGGCCATATGCCGTTTACCATTTTCAACGTGGGGATGCCCGAGTGGTTTGGTCTTAAGAACTTCATTTATAGTTTTCGGTGAATTAGTGATGTTTGAATCATTGATCATCTCTGACGCTTCTTAATTTTAATATCACAGAAAAATAAATAATTTTATTAGTTTATGATTTTTATGCCTTTGCCATTGTTCTAGAGGTCTTTTTATACTTGTATTGGTTTCTACTCATTAGGTGCTAGTTGAATTAGATTCTTTAGATAAAAACTGCTTTAATTTATGGGTGTAGTTTGAAATTAAGTTGGTATTTTAGATCGTACAAATAATAACCATTTTGTGAGTACTGAAATAGTTTCGTTGGAGAGCTTACTAAAAGTCAAAATGGGCCAGCTAGACTGCTCTGGACCTGTCATTCTAAAAGAGAAATGGGCTTAACCCCTGTCAAAACAAACTAATTTTCATCTTTACCTAATAATACAGCTGTGGTGGTAATTTTTCTAAATCTTTGTTAATGACGACGTAGTTTATGCTAAAAATGTGGATGGCATTGACCCTGAAAAACCCCATCGAGCTACCTTAAGAATAGAGGAAATCATGTTATGCTGGGACTTCCTCCAGTTGAGGAAGGCGCAGCGTAAGATGAAGGCCTGAAAACTCAGTTTGTAACTGGAATTGTAACCCCAGAAAGAGATTCCTCGATCTAGCTCATGATGGACATTAAGGTATCGTAAAGACTTAAAAAGAGTCTTTCAAGGTCAAATCTATGGTGGGCTGGAATCGATTGATACGCCGAGAAGAAACGCAGAGAGTGGTTTGGCGATCAGTAAGTTAACAAAAGGGGGATGATCCACTCCTGCTGCAAGGTTACCAGACGGAGAATAGCAAGTCAGAGATATTTCCAGGCTTAGTGGGGGATTCGTACATCAACATGCAAGGTATACCTTTATGTGGGCCAGGGTTAATTAGGAAGTTAAGAGAGAACATACATACTTTATTTAAAAAATAAACGACACAAATAATACCCTAAAAAGGAAGTTTAAGAGGTGAAACCTATGTAAATAAACTTCCAAAAATAAAAATATATGCTTATGAATAAAATCTAAGATCTAAGATGGATAAAAGCCTAAGAAATACGCATGTACGATTTAAGAGCTATTTTAAAACGTCTTAAATTTCCTATCTCAACAACATTGGCGGGCAGGTTATTCCATTTACGAATAATTTTAACAAAGAAAGAGTATTTATAACAATTGCAGTTCGCCGATTTAACTTGCAGTTTGTAGTTGTGATTGCCGGGACCTGGTACGTTTTGAAGCGAACTCAAAAAAATCGCAAAAACAAAGGCTATTCAATCCGAATACAAGTTTATAGCATTCAATCAAAGAAAAATATAGCCTTCTATAAACTAGTTTTAAGTTTAAGAAGCGAAGAAGCGTCCGTGCAAATTTGCAAAGGTACACGGGTTTTGATTATTTATTGCAGAGTCAAAAGAGACCAAGTGCTCTGGGGAGAATAAAATTGAAATTAGTTTTAATCATTGTTGATTTCTTTCTTTATTTTAAATCCTTACTCTTCAAAAGAACAAAAATATTCAAAAGAAGACACGTTTCAAACATCAGTACCCTTCACCTCTTAAATTACGCAAGAGAGCAAATACGGCTGAGTAACATCAGAAATAATAATTAGCATTAAAAAAATTATAATGGCAGCAGAGATGCTAGGGAATGCAATGGTCGTTCAATTTAATGGGTGAAATATAGTATTTACTCGTAAGAGCGCCGCGGCGGTTAACAATTTGAGGGCGGCGCTTTTTCGAGTAATTGCGGTTGTTATTTGGTTTGATGAGAGTCTCATTACATTTGTGGTTAATTGGGGTAACATGAGAGGGCTTTATTATATTTCTGGTCAATTATTCTATTTGTGGTTTCAACATCCCACACACTAGTGAGTTATTTAACAATTAACGAATGAGGCTGAGTATCTTATGAAGAATTATGCAGAGATCGACGAGGCTGTACCCTCCGAGATCTCCATAATTCTCCATATGATACGAAAGCCGAATTCAAAAATTGTTTTATTATTCTTTCAAAAATAATTCCTGTTTAAAAACATGGCTAAAACATGCTTACCTCCATCGATGTTAAGTTCATCTTCGATAGTGTACGTTTAGGGTTGTTCAGCTCCGCAAATATTTTCCGAATAGCAGATGTCGCCCTTCGAGTTGTCTTCTTGCCGTTCTTGCCATGTTTTTGGCTTTTACTTCGCCTAGTTATTACTCTTGGAAAGAGTGAAATATCAGCAATTTTTGTTTTCACAACCAAAACAACTCAACTTCGTTCCCTGGTCTTCTCGGTTAACGGTGCATTAACCTGCAAGGAAGCTGCATTTTTGACGTCATTGTTTGATTAATCGCAAAATTCTTCCAAAGTTGGTCACCAGTAGCTGGTTATGGTAAATTATGCGTGTGCTCTTAGCTAATCAGAATCGGGGAAATATTTTGAATGAATAATAATATACCTTAAAAACTTTGTATACAGCTTCTTGCGTAAGTGAGGTTAAATGAAATGAAGTGTAAATATGCAAGAATGCACGAAATATTTCAAGTCAGTAATTCTTATGGTTTTCAGGGAGGTCCTCAACCAAGATTAAACTAACGTCATAGCCCATTTTGAACTTGGACATAACAATTGAAAAATGGAAGTAACCAAACACTTTTTTTAAACCCATGAATTCATTTAAATTCACGATTTAAAAAAGTGTTACATTATTTTTAACCCTAAACTAAAAAAAGGAAAAACAGCAGCTTGTATTTATCTCTTTTCACAAACGGATAGTTCAGTATTGTTGGCTAGGCCGTGTATGGGACATCATGGCACGGGGAGACTTGGGGAACAATTATACACTGAAACAAAATTTAGCCGGCAACATTAAGGGGTGCAAAATGATCACTCATCACTCACTTCTACTGAGCCCTTCTCAAAAATCACTTACACTTCAACGCAAGGAAGAAAACTTAATTGCGACAACTTTTTTTAAAAAGATAGAAAGCGTAAAATGCAAGTATGTGTATTCACCATGATAATTAATCACCGATCGCCGGGATATGAAGTTGACAGTGTAGGGATATTAACCGTGCCGAATTACACTTATTGCGTTCGACGTCGCCTATTTCCCTTTCGTAAAAGGTATTTGCCATTTTTGACGGTCGATGCCACCATTGGTAACCAAGCCTTCAGTCATGATGGATGTAATACTATTTAGTAAAATCCAACTAGTGGGCTATTATCAGTGCTGCGTTCTGATTGGTTGAGCTTCTACTAGGCTATATGTTATAGCCCCCTAGTAGCGAAAACCGAGGGCTTTTTGGCGGCAAAAAAAGATTAAACTATAGCTTTAACTAAAAAAAATTAAAATTTTTTTATTCTCGATATTTTTGACCAACTAGTTGGATTTTACTAAAACAATTATTCCTCTCGCCCTCATGGCCTCTGAGTCAGTAGCCCATGAGGCCGAAGGCCGAATGGGCTACTGACTCAGAGCCCATTCGGGCTCGAGGATTAATTGTTTAATGCTACTACATGAAGAATTGCTGCAATTTGATTGGCTTAGAGCAGTGGTATTTCAGCTTAATTTGAAATACCTACATGTGAAAATTACAAACCTTTTGCGGGTAGTAGTGTAAACAAATAATAGCATGATTTGTACGTGATATTTGGCATCAATACCACTCGTGATATTTCAAAATTGTCTCAAATTTCACTCGTTTAACGGCTCGTGAAATTACGTACAACAATTTCAAAGTATCACTCGTGGTATTTATGCCAAATATCACTACAAATCATGCTTTTACCTATACAAATATTCCCTGGATTAAGTTACAATAATGAAAATAATACGTTTTTGAATTAATAGTCTGTGAAATAACGACTTCGAGAGCCAACTTAAATCTACGTTAAAAGTAATGGAAAGAGCTAGAGTTACCTGTTATTATGTATGAGTTAAGTAAAACAGTTTGGTTAGTTTATTTACTTGAATTTTTCGGAAATTTGGGGATCGGTGTGGTAGTGTAATGGTAAGGGAGAGAGATAAGGATATAAAAGGTCCGAGGTCGAGGTCCGGGTTCGACTCTGCGTTGCGATTTTCTTTCCTTTTAATAGAAACACTTTCAATGACAGGTCAAAATGGCAGCGACCGTTCACGAAAGGGACAACTTCTTAGCCAACCGAAACTACTTAAAAATTATCAACCGGACATACTCCTGCTGGTTTGCAGAACTAGGCAAGTAATTTGCGGGTGATTGAACACTGCCAATTCATTTTTTGGCGATTTTTATATTGAAAAATATAGAAATTACTAAAAATCTCAGTTTCATTACTTGTTGTAGTCCTAAGTTTTAAGAAACGTTTCTCTCTTCTATGCGGTACAAAAAATGCGATTTTTGTCTCTATTCTCGCAATAAGCTGGCGGAGCTCTCTTCTGGCAGAAGAGAGCTCAGTTCTCCATTTTTTTGTACTGTATAGTAAGAGTTTTCCACTTTCAGTTTTTTCTTGTAAATTGTGTCATATATATTAAAACAAAAAGGACACTTGAGTCTGTACCGCATCATATCTTTCCCTGGCACCCGCCCATCTATCTGTGCTTCAAAGGGCCGCAGTCCACGCTAGTTCATTTGCACATCTTTCGCTTTTTGCTTCAGTCCAGCATTTACTGCCACTACTCTTACATTCAAGTAATTTGTGTTTAGATTATCCGTTCTGGCACATGTCTTCTATGATGAGGCTCTATCTTTTATTTCAGTTTCTTGGTTTGGTATTGCGATTTTTCCCTGAAACAACAAAAATAGGTTTAAATGGGATACAAAGCGCCCCTTGACTTCCAATAAGCTACTTTCAGTAAAATCATATATAATTAAATTGCCAGTCTTTTAAAGGAATTAGTTCATGATATTTTTTATGAATTTGCCTTTTTCACTAATACCAGCTAACACGAGCCTTAAACTACATATTATTAGGAAAACGGCTTCCATTGACAACATCATTGTTGCACATAGCATTCGTCACTTCACATATAATAAAGGAAAAAACATGATTGTAGCCAATGGCGCCTTTTGGTGTTCAAGCGAGCTTACTTCAGCGAAGACGATAGTTATAGTTGTACTCTGATCCATGGCCTTCATATTCACGTTCATCTTCAAAAACAAATTGAAACGAAGTTTAAGAAAAAAGGGCTCGTCTTCCCTTATTCTTACCCTTGGTGTCTTACGGCGAAACTGATGAACTGCTTTTTGCAGGCTTTGCAATGTTTTAGTGACCTCCATCAGCTTGGTTTGTACCTCATCTTCCTCCTCAGGGGTATCCTCGTCTGAGGGGGTGGTGTTCTTATCGGGTTCCTTCCTTAGTATATTTCGTTTAGCAGAAAAATAGCGATGTATCAAATTTTTGATAACGACTCGTCGCTAAACAGAAAAAAAAAACAAAAAAGGGGTGATTAATGAAACTGTAAGTCAAACAACTCTTTTACTATTTCGACTAAATGTCATGATAACTAAGTTCAAAGTGTTAAGTTCAGGACCTTCAATATGCAGGCTATCTACTCTATGCGGGGTATTCAGGTACAGAACCGAGAAATAAATAGTCCTGTTACTTCAAAAAAAAAAAGAAAAAAAAAAGGAGAATGTAAAAGACAGAAGAATGAGTAAGCAAAGGATGCAAAGTAGTTACCTTGTAACGACTACTCGCACATTGGTTACATTCATAAGAAAATTTTTAAAAACGATGTTAATAAGAGGCGAGGTTAACTGTTTGTTACCAACGCTTCCTCTTCCATGCCTGCCTCCCATGCTTCCGTTCTAATTCTTTCTAGATTATTCGCTGAAGAATAATGCCCTTATGTGAAAAAGCTTTTGAAATTTGACAGCCTTATATAGTTTCGCTCATCCTCGACTGTCTAGCTAAATTATTTAATGATCACCTACCGATTCATGACACGACTCATTTTTTCAAATGAGAATCTGCCGATCAAAAGTTTAAAAACCGCGCTTTATTGCAGTGTCAATGTATTGAGCACGAAAGTACAACTTGACAACTGTATTTTACTTTTCCATACTGGAGACAAGACTGCCATTTTACGTGGTCATCGTCCGAGCCACGCAAAGGACTAGCCATTCCCAAAGCAAAGGCAAAACATTTATTTCGCATTATCTTGTGCACCCTGTCAGAATACCGAGGGGTCGAAACCGCGACACTCTTGCTCTGCTGTCAAGCCCCTCTACTGACTGAGCTAGTCCTGCTGCGTTGTTTTAGACTTAGCACTTCTAAAAGGGAATTTTCAACGAGAACTCCAAAAATTTTATAGGGGAGCCTGCTTTCTTCCCTCCTGGTCGAAGGTACATTTTCTCGGAGTCCGGCCGGTTTATTGAGGCTTATTTACTTTGATTATCACTATTCTTGCTTACATGACGAGAATAAAGGTTCATTCTAATTTTCTAAAAATTGATATACTTACCCTTTTCTGATTAGTTTTAACTGTATCTGATGTAATTTCTTCTGTTTTGATACAACCAAGACACTAAAAAAGGAATACAAAAGACTCTATTGATAATACCATGAAAACAGTGCTTGCATGAAGAAGCCAAAAAATGGCAACAAAAACGACGACAGCAAACGAAAGAAAACGAGCGTTTTATTTCAGGCCAAGCATGCAACCTATATATCCGGATAGTTTTCAGGCGTAAAGCTTGAGACACTATTTGCACGAGAATAGAAACCAAAGAAACACGCACATTTACGTCTCCTAACATGTGTCTCGATAATATAAATTATAGATCGATTATAGTAAGAAATATTTAGTAGATTTAAAATCTTGTGACCTTGGTTCGAGTCCATAGTTGTTTTAGTTTTTACCAAAAAATTAATTCCTTTTTTAATAATTTCTTAACATTTAAATCATTTTTCATGTGGATGCGGTGAGGCTTTGCTATTTACTTACTTACTTACTTTTTTAACCCAATTGTATCTTCTAGCAAGCCTACGGACTGCGGAGGCAATTTTTTCTACTGGTATCAGGTTAAATGGCGGTGGTAGAGGACTGACTTCACTGATGTAATACATCCAGACACGCGTCCTCGCAAACTTGAATTTAGTGTCCTTCTCTTTCTGAAAGAAAGCAAATATAGATGTATAAAATACTTATAACATCAAGGTAATTTAAGGTAAAGGTCTTCAGATCTAGATGTCGTATCGATCTCCTAAGAGTATTGTATAAGAAAACTGTACTGTGTAATATAAACAGGGATCTCGAAGCGACTGAATTAAATCTCCTTAAAGGTAATATACCTGGTATTATTTATCACACAGTAATAAGCTCAGTTCATTTCAGAATACTTCACAACGCAAATCACTTTCAAAATAAGAACGCGTTAAGTTTTGGCGTGGGCTGAACTCAGGCCAAAGTTTTAACCTCTGACGTACAAGACCACTGAGAATTCCTAGACAATCAAACATCAGCCACAGACTTTTTCAGTTGCAGTTCGTTTTTCCCTCGCGCGCATTTTGAGACAAGTTTAGTGACGACCAGTTTCTATGGTTAACGAAATATGACGTGACAAATAGCAGGCGGTCAAGTCATTTTTGATGAAAACCGTGTTTTCAACTTCTTTCAAAGATAAAAGTAAAGGTTGTGACCGGATAAAATGAAGCAAAGCGCTTATTCGTCTGTTATTTATTAGCGGGTCAAGCACAACACCAGGTCAACATCAGCAGTGACAAACTGATGCTTTGTTAGCCGTTGCCTTATGTAATTATAACTGTTAAGAATTTTCACTTCTTAATCTCATTTCCAGACCCCTTGTAAATTTTGTGTAAATAGTCTCGTCATAATCTGTAACGGTCATTTTAGAACACTTTTCAAAATGGTTGTTGACTAGCAAACGATACGTCACTTATCAAAATACGAAATTTGATAACGTTTTTCACCGCTGTTGGCCAAAAAACAAAAGTCTTCATGATATGTTTTTCTCATCCTTTCGTAAGCTAACCACATTTTTCTTAACTATTAATTATTATTTTCACGGTCGCAATATTTACTTATGCTATGTACGTACGTGTTACTGTGATATTACATGCAAACTTCTCCTTTTATGGCTGAGAACACGTGGAAAGGGATGTTGGCGTAATATCAATTATACTGTTCTTGTGTGACCCACCCATTGGCACGTTAGTTTGTATGCGTTTTACAATTATATTATAAACCGATTTGTGTAGACACAAAATTGCACTTACATTAACCTTCTTGTATGAGTTATTGAGCATAGTGATCAGTAGGTTGAGTACAACCAGTATGGAAGCGAGGCTGTATACTGCGAACAAAATCTTTCCTGTAACCATGGTAATCTTTGAGTTCTCGTCCGTTTCAAAAGCAGAAAGTTCGCCATGTCCGAAAAATGCCCAAAACAATGTCTCCACGGTTCCCTCGATTCTGTTAAAAGAACACGTACAAGCTATCTGTTAGCTCACATATACACTTAGTGGAACCGCAATTTAACGATCCTCGATAAAACGATGTTCTAGTTTAATAACTATGAATATTCTATGTCCCGACAAAAGTTACAGTAAAATGTATGAAACAGAACCCCGATACCACGATATTTCCGATATAATTAGAATTTAGTGGTATTATCAGTACACAGTCACAATTTAAGCAAAACTAAAATACGGTAATCTTTAACGTTTCTGTCAACAGCTAGTTGCCAGAACATACTAAAATGATGCTGTGTTCTAAGCCGGCCCCTGTTTATCAACTTTATCCTCTTTATCCTCCTTGCCATTTATTACATAGTTCTCTTAGTTTCAGTATCTTTGACTCTTTCTTGTGATGAAACGTAAACCTTGCAGGGATTTCAAGGCCGATGCCTTTGTTCACGACGATACCATTTAATCAAAATCAATAATCAATAACATCAATAATGGTCAATAAAAATCAATAACAATTAATTGGTTGATATTGAAAATCAATAAAAATCAAAACATTTTTTTGGTTTGTCTTCATGATAAGTGGCTATCAGTGTCTAGTTTTAAGGGGAAGCGTTATTTTGCTATTATTTTGGAATTAGATGTACATTGTCTTTGTTTCCTACCTTTCAAAAGGGTGGGATGTATTAGTGGCGTTACGGCTCTTGGCAACTTGTGCTGCAGTTAGCTGCACGTACTGAGAGTACAGTTTCCTCATGGCAAAAGCAAACGCGCAAAAATTCAGGGCAAAGAGCGCGAAAAATCTGACAATATCCTTGGTCATCATCATAAGGGACAGGTGCAGCGGTCCCAAAGTAGAGTCAACTTGGAGAAGATGCGAGGCTTCAAAGAATGTTAGAAGCACTGCAAATGCGTAAAAACTGTTTGATAGCAGCAAGAGATAATACGGGCCCAATGAAGAGGCATCTTCTAGCTTGCTAAGAGACACAGTCCAATCATCAGAATCTCTTGCTAAAGAAGCGTAGCCCACGATCCATAGTACAGCAGCAAGAACGTAGCTAATGATCACGGGTATGACGGCAAGGTGCCACCACTCACCGAGATATCTTTCCATACCTTGATACATGACTTGCTTTATTTCTTGGACGATTATACCAACCACCCAGATACCAATAATAACAGCTATAAAAATAGATAAATTTTAAATCAAGTAGGTGAATAAATATTCCTACGACATAAATGCTTGACTCATTAAGCATAATTTGAGCGAACGGAGCTCTATCACGAACTGTTCCAAACTAATCTGGACTCATCCACGCTCGTGGGCTCAAATAAAATCAATAGTGATTAACAGCTGAGATGGCCTAAATTAGACCCTAATGGTGTTCTGTAGTTTTTTTTTTTATACAGAAACGGCCCCAATTCAGAGCTAACGCAAAGGAAGTTAGATAACGTATTTTTTTTGGAATATGGAACATTTAGTGCTAATTCGAGGTTAGTTCTATTATGTCTCGATTAGTCTCGTAATTCATTCCGCAAATGAGGGGTCAGGCAAGTGCTCAAACTTGTTTACCTTTTCAAGTATTCCATTTTGTAGAGCAGGTGGATTGCAAACCCTTTGAAAACACTAAGCTATTATTCATCTAGCCTGCGTAGCACGCCGGTTTTTTTGGGAGCACTACTGAGCGGCGAAGCCGCCAAAACGAGGGCGAACGAGCGGCGAAGCTCGTATCTTCAAACTAAGTTTGGTTTCCGCCTTTATAGATCGGCACTCTTCACTGAGATGACGCCATGTGATTAACTGTCAACAGGAGGGAAGAGGATGAGAATTTGAGGATATTTGGCTCTACGAACTTGTACGAAGTCGTCAGTGTTCCGGTGCACGATTCCTTTAATAGCGCGTATACAATAAAAAAGCTCTCTGTTGAGAAATCTCGAGAGTCGCTGGTTCCTTGGTTAACGGACTTCTCGCTTCTCTAACGAAAAGCTTGCTTAAAGGCTAAGACCGATTTTTAAGGGGTTTTGTCTCGAGGATTAATTGCTGTTTTAGCTTAATTCTCTGGAGTTGACGCCATTAGTAGTGCCTTGACCCATACACAAAATGTTTCTTCAGAGTTATGAAGAAATCAGTTCACCAAGGAGCACTAACCTTAATATTATTTGGTGAAATTTTCCAAGTCCAGGCTTTCAATCTGCTACAACAGACGACGAGACACAGTTTCAATGCAAAATATACTAGACTAGTCTTAACTGAAAAAAAAAATGGACCGCCATTTTTGGAATTTAGTTGATGCGAAAAAAATAATTAGCTTTTATTAAAAAAGCAAATAGCAGGACAAAGTAGCTTTAATAGAGTTGTATTCGAAACTCACTTAGTGGTGTCAAGCGCAAGAACGAGTCATGTTTATCTTGGAAGGCCGACATTGCCAGCAAAACCAAGAACCACAGGACGGAAGACGCTTGGCTCATGAGCTTACACAGAGGAGTCTCCATCTTCTTTCTCAGTCGGTTGGGAGGAGTGAACATGTATCCCAGCATGCAAAGTGGCATGAAAAGTGTATACAATATCATCAGAAGAAATTTCGTTTTGAAGGACAGTTGATTCCATTTTCCCGACCCCTTGTAAGCAATCGTGTTCAGCATAATTTGGCTGTAGGGATAAGCTATAAACTAAAAGACATAAACCTATCAGCATTTTCGCTGTTTCGAATTCCATCTTGTTCCTGTCATTTAAGATACCCGTCTTTCAGTAATGGTGAAGCTAGTACTTAAAAATCAGTTACCTCCTAGACTGATGTAGTGGTTTTTTTTCCTATTGACGTACACCACTGAAATGCTTAGCTTTCAGAGTTACTGTAACGACTCCTCGAAAGTCGGAACGTTAAAATTAAAAGTTGATGCTCCCAGAACAATCCTTAATTCTTTATCAAAGTAACAATCAGTCCCTTAAGTAGCGCCTCAAATTGAAGCTTACAAAAATGCTACTGGGCAGAAATGCAGCCTCTGTTTTAAAACACTTTACAGACAAGGGAAAGTAAACGCTGTGTTGTTTCTTTTCAGAAGATTAAGACCCTTTTCGGGAAAAGCTTGCAAAAAATATTTCATATCCCGTTCGGCGGTCAACCCCGTACAGGGCATTTGAAGCTCCGTCCACACGTATCCGGATATTATTGAATCCGTAATTTTTTCTTTTCAGATACGGTATCCGTCCACACGTATTCGGTGAAACCGGCATACGAATCCGCAACTTTTTGAATCTGCTCCCCTAAGTGGAAATTTTTGATTACGCTATGAATCTGGAATCGTGTGGACGCTAAATTAAATCCGGATATTTTTTTAATCCGGTGACTTAACAAGATCGAGCCCAGTTCTTTACCGTGAATACTGCTCAAGATGGCAACCTTGTTCCCCGGTTCTCTCTCTTACTCGTCGATGCAAATTGTAAGACGCAAATTTTGCGCGCGCGCGTTACGACGCATGCTCTGTTGCCAATATTCACAGAGAAGTCCTGGGTAATAGAGTGAATCTGGATACGTGTCGGATACGTGTGGATGGACAAATTCGATCTATATACGGATAAGGGTGGACATGGAAATTTTGATTCCTTAAAGAAAAATCTGCGGTTTCTAAAATATCCGGATACGTGCTGGCCAGTATGGCACAAAAATAAAAGGCGAAAATAAAAAGAATGTAACATTATATTCATCTATGACGGACAGAAGCCTTTTCTGGTACTTTTTCTACCTCGCGGGAGACGTATTTCCGGTTGTCCCTTCTCTCCACACGAAGTCTTAGGGTGGAGAGATGCGACGACCGGAAATACGTTTGCGTTCGCATGCTAGGTGAATCATGATGGCCGGAAAAAGGATTTTGCTCTCCAAATCTACTTTAACAAAACTAAACTTAGTAATCATCATATAATTTTATACGGCACTTTTTTGTTCTTTGTTCCTTATTTTTTCTTTTCAGGAATCAAATGTCTCTCATTTTTTGTAAAAAATAAAAGGTCTCTTCGTTTGGGATCGAAAAAAAAAGCAGAAGAAAATTAAAAAGTACTCTTACCTTTCTATTGCGATATTTAATAGCGAGGTTAAGAACGCGTAATCTGTGTTCCTTTTGTCTTAATTGGACCTTCCCGTTCAATGTTTCAGCTTCTGGTACATCCATAACCGCAGCTATTTCCTCGAGATTTCTACATTCATCTAACAGACTAACTGCAAAATTTTCGCACTGCGCTGAGGGGGCGAAATAGTCCTCACGAAATTCGTTTTCACTGTGTCCTAGTTGTTTAAGCTTCTGCCTTAGTACAATTGATCTGTACAAAGGATCGTTCGCTTTATAACTAGAACTCTTTTTGTTCAATTCTTTTCGCTCTGCGAAATGTATAAGGGGCTTGCGAACACTTTATAAGTGTTAAGCTTGAATAAAGAATGATCCACTGACCATTGATCCACTTTCACTTTGAGGTTTCTGCGTATTCGGATCGTCGACTCTGTAACCTTTGCTGACAAAGAATTCAAGAATTTCATAGTTGCCGTTAAGCACAGCAAGGACAAGCGGTGTCAAAAATTCTTCGAAATTCTCTGATCTGCTTCGATGTTATGTTGCTGAATAAGTAATGGTAATAGGACTGAGTGGAGTACAATTCAGGGAGTAATCGGGCGAGTAATTTCAAATTTGAAATTACGAGCCCGATTACCCCTGAATTGTATGACACGAAGTCCTGTTACCAATTAATTGTGCCAATAACAAAATGCGAGAATCTCAATCTTAGGAATATTTATTAACGTAAGAAATAGATTCCAAAGCAGAAAAATGACTGGTTTCAACTTTGGATGTGGAAGCCCGACCGCATGAAGATCTTTTTTCAAAAAAGTACATTTTTAATTAAAATACATGTACGTCAATATTTGAACAAAATGGGAGAATTTTTAAAAGTAATGGAATTGAAGTACAGCTTGTCGCGTCAGCTTTAATACAGATTGCAAGTCCCAAAGGAACCGGAAATGGTACAACTTGTTGGAACTGACAAGTAATTGACAACTAGCTCAACATTACCAAATAAGGTGTACGAGATCACCCGCTCATAAAACACTTTCGTTACGGGCGACATTTTCGAGAACGGCTCACATGGTTAACAGCT
>OZ037994.1:41510137-41590137 GCA_964035705.1 Porites rus
TACAAGAATTCTGACATACTACAATGAGTTATTCCTGACGGCTTCGAACAAGGCCGCCCCGATGTTTGCCTTATTCCGTAACAGCGTTTGAACCATATCAAACGCTTCCCTCTTCACTGCTATTTTTAGCGCTGTTTCCCCGTTGACATTTGTGCAGTCTACATCCAAGTGTTTGACATTTATGAGCTCTTCCACTTCGGCTGAATTACCGCTACGAACTGCTTCAAAACACGCTTTTTCTTCTGGGCTCGGCGAATATGGGCAGAAGTCAATCCCTTCCATTTCAACGCCCTTTGTTCCCAGAATTTCTTTTTGCGGCCTGGTTTGGTCTTCACATCCTGGCTCATCGATGTCAATATCTCCCCCTCTGTTTTCTATGGTGAACGTATGTGAAAGAGTTTAACGAAATGGTGTGCGTAATTGTTGGGGCATAGTTCAGTACGTTGATGAGAAATGTGTGTTATGTTACGGCTGACTTCTTATTAAAAATTGAATTTGATTGTTTATGAAGGCAATATCTATCGTAATTAATCAACCCTAACAGGAACTCTGTTTAAAATCAGTTAAGTATAACAAAACACAGACATTAAGGTGATCGTGCACTCCAGAACTGAGATTACTTGACTGAGGGACGTTTAACTTATTGAAGCTACGTCAACCGACTCTTAACACCAGAGATACCTCTGATCGACTCTAACCCTGTGGGAATTTTTGAGCTACAAATTGAGAGGTCGGTGTGTGCACCAATGGAAAAATAGTGTGAGGAGATGGCATTTACGATTTTGCATTCCGTTGGGGGCATGTTTTATGGCGCTTACTTAAGTTAAACAGAGAGTTGTAGGTTACAATAACAAAATACATAGGAATGGAGTAAAAAGAGCAGTAAGGAAACCGAGGAAGATTCGGTGATCATTATAGATAGCGGATGAGTAACTGTCTCTAAACTGTATTGTATACTCAAATATATTTCTATAACAATAAACAGGGAAACATGGTGTGCGACAAAATGAAGGATAAAGGATAAACACTGTTTGTGACCCCCCCCCCCCCCTCCCCCTCCACATAGAACCCGTACTTTTTGGCTGAAGGTTGAGATCTTGAATGAAAAATCATCCCATTTTCCTCGTAGCAATAGGTTTGGTTTTATTGTTCTGTGGTGAACGATTTTGCATATATTACTGAAAAGACGTCATTGACAGGAAGCAGAAGATCTAGTAAAGGTCCAGTGTTAACAACTGCGGTTATAATTCTGAGAAAACAAATTATAACTGCATATTTTCATAGAAAATTCATTGCCTGAAAAATAGGCCATGAAAATGAAATATCTCGGTATTCAGGGCCCTGAAAAATGATTTCCTGGGTTTTTAATGACATTTTAATGGGATTTTCATAACATTGCAGTTCATAGTGAGACTTCATGTGGATTGGAAGCGGGTCAACCTTGCCAAAACCTTTTGATGGGGCGTTGCTCCTCGGTGCGTTGTGACAACACCACTGTGACTAATGAATCTTTTATTATTATTATTATTTTTTAATATTTGATATTAAATAGAAATTAGAAATTTTCAGAAATTCTGGATAAACTATAAGCATAAAAAGAAAAAAAACTTCCGCGACAGAATAAGCTCGGTTGCCAAGTAACAATTCATCCTGATGCGGAAATTTGTAGATATAGTTGAGGTAATCCGGTTAGCGCTGATGCACTTTTCAAAGTGATACTGTTTTCCCCGTTGATTAATATCACAATATTAAACGACGTATTTTCGATGCAAAAACGTAACAGATTTTAACCTCTGCTTTTGTCCAAAAAGGGACGAGGGACAAAGAGGAAGGGCTGGGATAATAAGCATGGTCTCCAAAGTCCAGCATAAATTAACGGGTTCATCAGTTAGTCGACCTTTATCTTAATGTTCGATGAATTTGTGCTTACACCTTAATGGACTGTGTAGATATTAGTGGATAAATGCTGGATAAATTTTCAACGACTTCAAACTTTTTACCTAACATTTCTTTTGCTCTCTTGTTCGCGGACCATGCCGACCTATGTGACAACATGTCTGCCAGTCTTTCGAACACCTTTGGCGACATTAACGGTAATTTAAGTCACAGTGGACAGACTGCAAATTATAATAGTTGCTAAAAAATACATCTACGTGTCGTAACAGTTTATCAGTAGGATGCCTAAAATGTGTGCAATTCCAAAAAGGGATGAGGGTCAAAGAGGGAGGGCTGGGATAATAAGCATGGTCTCTATAGCCCTGCTTAAATTAGCCGGTCCATCAGTTAGCCGAGCTTTATCTTAATGTTTGATGAATTTGTGCTAACACCTTAATAGACTGTATAGATATTGTTATGAAGTAGTCGCTGTTGGTTCTGTTTTGGAGTTTTGGTATTTTTAAGGTTTTTCTATCCGAATGATTATTTTGTAGCAGGTGCTAGTTTCTTAATAAACAGTTCATAGTCCAAGGAAATTCAATGTATAGGCCACACGGTTAGTTCCTGAGTTTTGAGAAGTATCGTCTATCGAAAGGATTTGTTAAACTTATTGTAGTTCCTTGAAGTAAACATGTTCGGGGATTATAGCTGACCTTGAGTTTTGCCTCCACTGAAGTTCCTGTTTTGTATGCTTGGTCCTAGCGAGCAGTTTTACCGCTAGCATTCAATTGGCTCTTTTGTACTTGTTAATTGCAACAGTGTAGACTATTCTATCGTTCACAAGTTCAGCGACAGGATATGCAGCGGAAGGGTCTCATGGTCAGCTAACCCAAACACGTCCACAATTTCGTTATTTAATTCGCTGTGTTAGCTAGTAGAATTAGTTGAGAGTAGTTGAGGTTAGTTACATATGAGCTGCTGTAAAGATTGAAGAACAACAAGATGTAAACTCAGATACCTGGTACTTCTACGAGCAAGTTGCTCGTAAACTCCCTACAATATTAGTGGATAATGTCGGATCAAGTTTGAACGACTTCAGACTTTTTACCTAACATTTCCTTTGCTCTGTTTTGTTTCCAAAGGTTATCACAATATTCAAACTTATTTACCTTTTCTGGTTTAAATGAAACAAATTCTCCCTGGATTTTGTGTTACTCAGCCCGTTTCCCGGGAGTTGTGCTACTTGGCTGAGACAAGGCACTTTCAACGCCTCTTAACGGGGAAACTAACAGGGGTAGACCCGGGAAGACCCCAAAATTTGCAAAGAAGAATGGTTGAAGTAACAAGTTGACCGAAATAATCCGATAAAACCCGCTAACAGTAACCAGCAATGAATCCAAGAAGAACGGCGAAAATAACACTCAAATCATCATGGCGGCTTGCACATGACCGAGCAAGTCGAACTTGTCACAAACGCTCAAGAAAGCAAAATATTTCAAAATAAGGCAGCCGCTATCAAGATAAAGTGTTCCAACAACTTTTCACGGCGGTATGGTGTCGAAATTACCTACACAAACTTGGAATAAAGCGAAAATTTCAACACATATACCTCTGAAAGCAGCTCTTTTCAAGCGCGAAAATCACTCTACAAATGACGCATTCTGATTGGTCGAATCTCGTGACGCACACCGCCTGGTCCGGAAGGAAATCTTGTCGAGTCAATATAACAGTTCTATTGCCTTTTAAAGAAAAAAACAGATGACGCTCGCACGTGCGCATAATCGAGACACTGTCCCTTTAGTTGAAAAAGTCATTTACCCGCAACGGCCACAAGTGGGGTTTTTGATTGACTTCTCGATTGGAAACTCATTAGTTACTCATTTGAGAGCCTCAGGATAATCATGATTAATTTCTTTCAGATGTTTTGAAAATCGGGGCAAAATAACCAGGTGAAGGAATGGGCATAGCCCTATTTGCAAAACAAACTTCGGACAAAAACTCCCAATTCCCTATCATCAAGCGAAAACATTCAAAAACTCTATAAATATAAATCAATTATGAAATTACAAGATTATCTTATAATTAGGCATGCGCGACCACACGATCAGCCTCCTCGGAAGTCGGCGACAACAGCCAAGAACTAGGCATTTCCTGCTCAGTTGAAAAGTGATTTTTACCTCAAGGTTACCTTATTACTTTTTTAAAAAAGTGAGCTATAAAACCAAAACCCTTTCACAGTCATCTCGCGTGATCATTCGGTACAGTGCATTGTCCAACACTTGAAAAATATTGGACCGGCAATGAAGCAATCTGATTGGCTGGTTTTAGTTATTAGCCCTCTGAACCAACAAAGAAAGTTGGCCAATGTTTGGTAAATAAACCACCGGTTACCATGGCTACCTGCCAATGACGTCAAACCTCCCCTTTAGTTTAATTGAAGACAGTTCCTTTTCAAACTTGATTCTGGGTTTGGCTCCCAACCTGGTTCCTAACTAGGCTGCTTTTTCCCCTCGTCTCCTTTTGCCTCAAGTTAAGTGCCACCTTGAATTGAATGCAGAGGCAATTGTAAAATTGAGCAAGCGAAGCCGGCTGGTCAACACGATCCTTGAACTCGATAACATTACTTTGTTGTGTAGACTGTACACATATGTTTGAACAGCTGTAAATGGGAGCTGAAGGGTCGACTGCCAAACATCGTTTTGGCTCGTTTGCACCAATAAGGAATGGAAGTCAAGCGAAATGGTACGTGGACGGACAAGACTATATGGCAGCTGTTGCTGATTCGATTGAAGCAGCGGAAAAGGAGATCTTCATCTAAGACTGGCAACTCAATCCATACATCTTCATGAAAAGGCCTGACTCGGGAGTCGACAGTTTACTTTGGCGTCTGGATAAGATGTTGCTGAGAAAAGCTGAGCAAGGTGTTCGCATGTACATATTACTCTACTGGGAATCGAAGAAAATCGCGGGTATGGACCTTGGTGGTGAATATGCACAAACTGTTCTGAGTCATGATAACATCGAGGTTCTTCGTCATCCAAATTGCAGTACCCTCTTTCGTTATCCTTTCACCATGTTCAGGTGGAGTCACCATGAGAAAGTGGTGGTTGTTGATCGGAGTGTAGCGTTCTTTGGGGGCATTGATCTTTGCTTTGGCCGATGGGATACTCACAGCCACCTGTTAACAGATCCCTTTCCACCTCATCCCTGTGTGTTGGAGAGTGATGAGTGTGCCAGAATTCCTAAGGAATCTACAGTGCAATATTCACTGTGGATAGGTAAGGACTATGGTAACACCTTCCTACATGGAACAAGAACTAACCTGGATGAGCCGATGAAGGATGATGTTGATAGAAGTAAAGATCCTCGCTTGCCATGGCATGATGTGGCTTGCTCCGTTTCTGGACCTCCTGCTCTTGATGTTGCCACACACTTTATTCAGAGGTAAAAATATCTCAAGCCAAGTTACGTCTTTCAAGATATCCTACCGAATACTGAAATTCATCAGATTTCAGATCCAAGTGGTAGGAATCTCACGATACAAGTTCTCCGTTCAGTGGGCGAATGGTCAGCCGGTCAGCCAAAGGAAACCTCTATCTACAATGCTTATCTACGCTCGATTGAGAATGCAGAGCATTTTATTTACATCCTAAATCAATTTTTCATCTCATCTCACGAGGAAGTGCAAAATAAGGTAATGTTAACATTGGTTGAAAGAATTTATCGTGCTCATCAAGAAAGTCAGGATTTTCGCGCAATGGTCATCATACCATTAAAGCCAGAGTTTCCAGAGAAATGGGACACAGACGTTAACTTAAGATCTGTTTCGCCTCTTCAAACCAATGCTCAAATTATAAAACAATTAAATGATCTCTTTTTTGACTTCCTTTGGAACAGTAAAGGCGATAAAATCAAGAGAAACGTTATCACACAAAATTATGGCAACGGAGGTCTTAGAATGATCGACATTTCTTCTTTTAATAAAGCCCTAAAGTCCGTGTGGATAAGAAAGTACCTGGACGAAAGTAACAAGGGGAAATGGAAACTTTTTTTTGACGCTGAGCTCGAAAAACTTGGAGGCCAAACTGTTTTTAGGGGCAACCTTGAAATAAAAGACTCGAAGAAGCTTGCTAACAATCTTAGTCCCTTTCTGAAAGAGATTCTCGAGATATGGTCTGAGTTAAACTATCAAGGTTCAATAGAAACGGTAGAGTCCTTCCTCACACAAAGCCTGTGGTATAATTCTTTGATTAGAGTTATGGACAAACCGGTCTACTATAAAAGTTGGTATCAAATGGGCATTTCTCAGGTGAGTCAAATCGTTAAGGAACAACCAAGTACTTTCTTGTCACCAACAGAATTTGAAACAAGGTATCATACAAAGGTTTGCCCTTTGACATTCTATGGAATGACATCTACCCTCCGAGAGCTCTGGAAAAATCAAAAACTGCCAAGTGTACCACTAAGCTGTAAAGAACAAGAGTCTTTCACATCTGCCTTTTTAAAATCGAAAAAGCCCAGCAGACTAGCTTATCAAAAACTGGTGGAATTAAAATGTAACTATAAAATTTCTAGTCAGGAGAAATGGAGCAAAGTTTTCCCAGAGGCTCGTGATTTAAACTGGCATAACGCATATATGACCGCTTTTAAATGTACCAAAAGCACCAAACTGACTGAATTTCAATTTAGATTCCTTCATCAAACTTTGGCAACAAACGTATCTTTAGTCAAAATGGGATACAAAGATGATATTAGGTGTTCATTTTGCCATGAAGAAGCTGAAAACTTCACGCATCTTTTCTGGTTCTGCAGCAAAATAGAACTTTTCTGGAAACACCTTATTGCCTTTCTAAAGGATCGTAAACTTTTACCCAACGACTATCTCCTTAACAGTCTTGTCGTCTTGGGTCTGATGCCTGATACTTCTAAAAACAAAGCCGCAATTAACTTCGTTCTGTTACTTGCGAGATTCTACATTTGGCTTTGGAGAAGTAAAGGAAATATTCCAACTACTGAAAATTTTAAGCCTTTTTTAAAACAATATAATAAAGAAATTGAACCTTTCCCTCTTTAGTAACCTTTTACCAGTTTGGGGTCTCTCGCTCTTTTTACACTTTCCTTCCTACTAGACATTCCCTTCCTATTTTCCTCGCTTCAACTTTCAAAGTATATAAAGCTAATTTCCGTGAATCAGCAGAGAAAATATCTTTAATCTCTTTTTTCTCCTTTGAGTTAGAACTACAGTTAACTAAAATTTGCCATACTTCCCCGCCTCCCCTTTTCTTTTTTTCTGTTTTTGTAGCGTATGTAATACGTAATGTAAGTAGTGCAAGTAGCTGTTTTATATATGTAAAGCGTGGAGTATTGCACTTTTAGTAGTGTAAGCATCTCATTGTAAGTAAGTATTGCAAGTTTTGTATTGTAAGTAGAGTATAGTATTGTTAGTAGCGTAAGTATCTCACATTGTAAATAAGTTTTTTTTTTTTTTGTAAGTAGAGTATAGTTCTGTTAGTAGCGTAAGTATCATACATTGTTTGTAAGTAAGTATTGTAAGTAAGTACCTTGCAATTGAAAATAAAAATTTAAAAAAAAAAAAAAAAAAAAAAAAAAAAGATCTGTGAGCTACAATACTTATGCCACCATCTACTGTGGGGAAGAGTGTTTGATGAACAGGCTGAAAGAAAAGGGAATTCCATCAGAAGCAATACCTAACTACTTCAGTGTGCATGGTTTGCGGACACATGGGTCTCTAAATGGGAACCTTGTGACGGAGATTGTTTATGTGCATAGTAAGCTGATGATTGTTGATGACCGAGTGGCTATCATAGGGTCAGCGAACATCAATGACCGCAGCATGCTTGGAGACAGGGACTCAGAAGTAGCAGTAATCATACAAGACAATGAAATGATGCAAGGGAAGATGAATGGAAGACCCTACCAAGTGGGAAAGTTCTCTCACAGTTTACGTTGTCACTTACTAAAAGAACATCTTGGCCTTCTATCAAAAACGACTGCGACACCACTAAATATCAAGGTAAAAGACCCATTGACAAGCGACTTCCACAGTACCGTTTTAAAACTAGCTGAGGAAAACACTCGCATTTTTGAGAGCGTATTTCAGGGAAGAATACTTCCGACAAATGAAGTACGGAACTTTGATCAACTTAAGGACTGGAAATCACGTTCAGGTGTTGCTGATCATTATTTGGAGCAAGCTACAAAGGAGTTGGATGAGATTCAGGGAAGAATTGTCCTCTTTCCACAATTCTTCTTGGAAGACTGCTTAAAACCATCTTCCCTTAAAGCGCAGGTGCTTCGTCGTAAACATATATATGCGCTCTAGTTGATACCGCAAATCTAAAAGGCGAACACAGCAAGGCTCAGCAATATGTATGAGATAGCTTATCGTTTTCCCATTGTTGCGCTGTTTTACTGTTTACTTACTCTGGTCCCTGACATTTTATTTTTTCTTTCTGCCAATTAAATGAAAAGGCCGTAAAAGCGAGTGATAGAGGAAAACCCTCTCGTCCGTCGCCACGTGATTTCGCGACTCGTGTTGAAGAATTATTTATATCCGATACCTTCTTAAACGGGATTGATTACCTCGATGGAAAAAATTGCTCGTCTTCGTGACAAGAGTAAAAATATATTTTCTATGGTTTTCGTAATAATGTGCTCGAACCAGGAAAATACTCTCTTCGTTAACGAATAATTCGTGCCCTTTCTTATTCTTATTCAATTAATCGTTATTACCTGTGTAAACAAGAACCAACAAGGGCGACGCTGTCTTCATAGACTACGAGTACTGCGTCTTTCGGTTAGTCCGCCGAGCGTGACGCGGAAAAAAGAATGACAAAGCCAATTTAAAATTCTTTTGTGTGTATTTAAATTAGCCCAACTAACGTTGTTTGAAAGTAAAAATTCTTTTGAAATATCAACTCAAAAGCGAGGTTAGTTTCGTGTAGGCGAAACGAATTCGATGTAGGCGAATCGACTTGTAGGCGAAACGACCGATATTCGACATAATTCGCATACTGCTCCATTTCTATCGAGCCGTGAAAAATGAAACATTGATCGCGAAAAAAGAATTTAGTTTCAGAGCTGATTAACGAAAACAAACAATTGCTACTCTAAATAAAAACAAAAATGTGAATCGAAAAATATAACTTAACCCGGCGTAGCTAATCGAACAAAATCGAACGGAATTTTAATTGAACTCAATCCATGGATTGAGTTCGACTGGTTCGGTAATCGAACGAAACCAAACTCACAAAAAAAATTGGGGTAATTGAATAGTGGCGACACTTTGGTTTGTTCAATAATTAAAAGCACGACAACATTTTGTGTCTGATAGGATGGTTTTGTGGCTGTACCAGAATTTGCGCTCTATTCCCGGGTCAATTGCATCCAATCTCCTAATTGCCGAGCCGGCAATCGAACGTGTTTCATGGATTCTGTTCGATTGTGTTCGATTTCCGAACCCATTTGAACTCAATCCACCGGACTGAGTTCGATTGGGCTCGATTAAGTTAATCTAACTCACAGAAAATTTCCTTGTTCGATTATGTTCTATTACCGAATCAATCAAACTCAATCTATGGATTGAGTTCGATTACCGAACGTTCGATTAGCTACGCCGGTACCTTAAATATTCGAGACGAATGAAAAACAACTTATTCGACGAACATAGACGATTTCGACTCGCTCGCCGCCAATTGAAAACACTGTAAAATTCAGGAAGGACGAATTACCTTTGACGTCCTTTTAATTTCATGTACCAAGGAACTTTCATTGATATAAACTTTGTCCTCGAGTGGTGATTTAAAATGAAAACGAGTTTTAAATCCACGGTTTTTGGTCCCCCGAGTTCGCCAAGAAGAATTGGCAGGAATATTTTGCAAGTTCTAGGTTGCAGGTTGAAAAATCAACTTTTGAGTCTCGGTTAGCCTAAATCAGCTTAGGTTGCTTGCGGTTAGCCTTTGTGTTGGAATTTTTCAACTTCAATTCGAATAAACAGCTCATTTCGACCTGCAACCTGCAAAATATACATGCTGCAGAAGAACGCATTTTTTAACTGGCGTGCGTGCATTTGTCGATACTCGACTTGTCGGTCGACTTGACCGACAATCGACCGATATATAACCGATAGTTGACCGATATAGTATCGTGATCGATACGTCGACCGACATTAAGTGGACTATCGGTCGATACTCCACCAGTACTAAATCGAGTATCGGCCGAGTATCGACCGATATATCAACCGATATATCGATCGATACATCGGTCGAGGCCCCCCACAAGTACCTAGTCGCGGTTGTGATTTTTTTACTGAGAGTGACAGGAGTTTTTAAAAGGATCTGATCGTATCTGAGGATGACCGAAGTTTTCCGAGCTAGGAATATTTTTGAGTTCACTTTGAACATTGGTTACATCCGATAATCTGATCATTGGAAACAGTTTCTTAACCACAAAAATAGACAGTTATTAGCGATTATTACTTAGAGAAATGTTTTTTGCACAGCTGTGAGTGGAATAGAATTGTGGAGCAGCTTATCAGCTTTGCGACAGGCAACAACTCTAAGAGATTATTTCAAAACTGAAATAACTATATGTCGCCACAGTTTTGCCTTGAACTTACATGGCATCCTTGAAAAGCAGCTTCTTTTACATTTTAATGTAATCCTCTTATAATTTTAGCTCTTATATATACCGAGTTAGTTACTGAGTGTGTTGTTTGAAAGGAACTGATCGTATCTGAGGATGACCGAAGTTTTCCGAGCTAGGAATATTTTTGAGTTCACTTTGAACATTAGTTACATCCGATAATCTGATCATTGGAAACAGTTTCTTAACCACAAAAAATAGACAGTATTAGCGATTATTACACAACCCCTTGCTTATTACTTTGAGAAATGTTTTTTGTACAGCTGTGAGTGGAATCGATTTGTGGAGTAGCTTATCAGCTTTGCGACAAGTAGCAACTCTAAGAGATTATTTCACAACTGAAATAACTATATGTCGCCACAGTTTTGCCTTGAATTTACATGGCATCCTTGAAAAGCAGCTTCTTTTACATTTTAATGTAATCCTCTTATAATTTTAGCTCTTATATATACCGACTTAGTTACTGAGTGTGTTTTAGCATTGTATAGCAGAAGGAATTTTACCGTGTTTAAATAAAGTTATCTTGAGTTATCTTACATGTACCGTATGTGCATACACCCTCCGGAGGGAGGAGGGGAGGGGGGGCTCCATCATATAGCCTCTACGAAAAAAATTACCAATTTGTCAATACCCAAAGCTCGGTACTCAACAGGCCTCCAGATTGGAGGTTTTTGTCTATCATAGCGTAGGCAGTTTAAGGTTTCAACCCCCAGTAACACTTTTACAGCAAGACATGGGTCGAGTGCCTGCTGCCTTCTGTCTGCTTCCCACATAATTTATATAATTAAATTACCAAAAGAAACTTACCACCATCTTGCCGCTCAAACGAGTTGTACTGAGCAAACCCTTAAACACTGACTAAATTCGCTAACACATTCGAAGCTAAAGATTTGAAAATCTTATCCCATAAAAGAGAGTCAACAGGCTTTGGAAATTCAGCAGCTTAGCTAAGGTAGACTCGCAATCGAACAAAATGGAGCTTATCCAAGAGCATGTAGCATGAAACAATTTGCTGTATTGCTTTTCCATCAGGTTAGGATGGTAGTCTAACACCAAGTGGTCCCCTTCCCTTTTGAAGGGTTTTGCTTTAACAGTTATATTGTTTCCCTCCTGGGTGGAAAGAGGTCTGTTAGAGTTGACTGTCCTGCACAGGAACACAAATAATTCATTTATTACCCAAGCTTGTTCGGTCAGGATTTTATGTTTATGGATCTCGACTGTGTCTCACTCCATAACCACTCCAACACAAATAAATCATTTATTAACCAAGCTTGTTCGTTCAAGATTTTTTACTTATGGATCTCGGCTGCGTCTCAGACCATAAAGACGCCAAAACACAAAATCGTTGTCAAAATCCAGACACGCTTGGTCAGTAACCCATATCCTGGACTCCCATTATGCAGTTTACAAGGCCCCTGTTCTATCCCACTGAGTCACAGCTGACAATTATGATGAGTATGTCAAAATTCTTACTTGTAATTGCATAAGCAGATGCCTTTTCTACTGTCTTGATTACCAGCATCATTGATCAAGTCACTGACCTGATCATCATCATCATCATCATCAAATCCTTTTAGATCCCGAGTACATCTGAAGAATAGGGCGGAAAAGGTTTGAGATTTTGCTACAGCTTTTCGGGGTGAATGCTTTTTGGGACTCTCAAGAAATGGGTCCCTGACCCTTAAATCAATACCTTGTTTCAGACCTGCCTTATAATTAATGTTAAAGGCATTTTGAAGGGCTTTTTTTGATGTTCTTATTGATGATGATGAAAAGGTAGTTTTTTCTTAAAACATACACAATTCAAGACTAGGGTGCAAAATCCATACCCTATTTGAGACCAATATGGCCAAAGTCGATAACCTATTTCTGACCAAAACGGCCAAAAAACCACACCCTTTGGGTATGGTTTAGACCAGCAGATGCCTTTTGTACTGTCTTGATTACCAGCTTCATCGATCAAGTCACTGACCTGATCATCATCATCATCATCATCAGATCCTTTTAGATCCCCATGTACATACAAGGAATAGGGCGGAAAATCTACAATAAAAACACTACGCGTACCCTGAGACATGTCCACTAGTAACCTTGTCTGAAAAATTTATTGCCCTTGTCAGTGCACTATACCTCTCTCCCTCTGTCTCCTGTCAATCCGAATGACCAGTTACTTGGGCTGCTTACTATTCTACAGGCGAAATTCTGTACAGCTTGCAGTTTGTCTATATTGCAACTTGGAGAGTTTGACCACACATCTGAACGGTCAAACATTTTACTAAACACTAGGAGTGTGTCTATGTCTATGCGAAAACCAGGCAGGAGGTGATACAGCTCAAATCACCGATTTCGCTCAAACTTGGCACAAATGTTGGGTTTGGTGAGTGGATGATTGTGGCAAAACAGTAGGTCAAAATATTTTATTTTATTTAGGGGGACCCCCTACAAAAATGGCCATTTGACACTAATTTATGCTTGTTTAATTCGCCATCTTTAGGTCTAGTATTTCTACAACAAGATAAGCCACGTCAAAATGAGATCTACTGTATCATGTTGTACAAATATGAGTCTGAAAGCACAGATATTCATTTCAACTGGGCAATTTGATTTCTCTCCGTTGCTTCATCTTAAGCAAGGTGCATATTTCGTAGTGTTGTGAATAGCCTTTAATTGATGGCAAATATCTGCAATGGGCAAAGCCAAATACACATTATTCTAACATGCATAGTGAGAGCAATCTGTTAACAATAAAGTTTCCAAAAAAGCCCTAAAATGTTTGGGGACTTCAATATTTTTTTCTGTGATGGCGTATTGTTTACATAGATCTTTACGATTTATGGCCATGTCATGAACATCCATTTAAACACAAAAGCCATTTCTCTGTCTGAACCTAACTCGAAATCAACAAGAAATACCTAGCTAAGCATTTTCCTATCGATTACGAGAATAAAATCGGCATAAAGAAGCGCTTGAGACACTTCTTTCAAATATTTTTGGAGCTATATCCCCTGGCTATATCTGGGAGCTAATTGTCTTTGGGGCGAGTTGTCTGACATACCCACAGGGTCCAGAGGAGTTTCGTGTGAATAAATAAATTACTTAATTAAAGTCTCACCTTCAAAAATGTCTATACTTGTCGCTTAGCACGATTAATTAGCCTAATGGGATCTTTATGAATCTACTGTAAACGATTTCTTCGCTTCTTATCTGACCCAGATCGACTTTGTTGTTCGCCATTTTGAAAATCAATAACCGCAAGCCATAGCCTCGCTGGCGCACGGCACGTCGCCCGAAGGGCGACCGAGGCACGCTTGCGAGCCCTCAGTCTCTTGGTTTGCGGTATACAGAATGTGTAACGAAACTGTAACGCGATCGTCAACGCGATCAAAATAACCCATCATTTCAGATGTTTTCGACGGGCTTTGATATTCTAACGACAAACACATCTCCTCTGGACCCTGTGACATACCTTGAGGCATTCTCACGATATCTATAGAAATACCGAAAGAAGAAGAAGATTATTTTTGCAGCTTTGTTTTTCGGGCAGAGTAGTATACAGTCGAGTTTTCCCTTGTCTTCTTCTTAGTAGTTGAGAAATCAAAACATTAAAACTTGCTAAAATGGCGTTTATAGGGTAGGAAACAGTAAGAAAACAACAAAGACACTACTTTTCATGAGGTATGTTTTTGTACATTTTAACCATTTTATCGATCTTAAGATAAATTTCCGTACAAATCGTTATAATTTGGCTTCCAGTAGGCTGTTGTGATTCTGGGCGCTCTGTGGTTAAACTCATATTTGTGATAATGCCAACGAAGAGGAAATTCTACGAATCCGTTAGAAATGCAACTCATGGAAAGGAATGTTACGTAAACCAGGGAACAAGGAAAATGTTTTTGACCGTCGCGGCGAAGTTTTTCATTGTTTTGATCGTCAGTAAGTTTGCAGGAAGATGACTGAGAAATAAAAAGAGAGCGATGCGCTGGAGTTTGGGCGACTTTTCTTCCATGGTACGTAAACGATTTACTTAAACATTACTTTATTGTGGTTAAGGAGGAGCAAATCTTTGTAATGAGTAGTTACTTAAAGCCGATTATGAGCCACCTGTCAAATTATCATACCTCATTGCTAATTTTCTCGCTAACTTTTTTTCGTCACTTTCATTTATCTGAATCAGTCTCGTACTTATCTGGTTGCTGTATGAGTCCTGTATCTTGTTGTTGGCCTAAGTTTCAATCCATTTTCAATCCTTGCAGTCCATTACAACAGACGACGGGAAACAATATCAATGCCAAAATATAGTCTTGTTACGCGGGATGACGTAGTCAGCCAGCGTCTTAAATTCGGGAGCGCACTCCTTTTGTTTTCTTGGGAGTCAAAAATTGCCTTGTTTTTTTAACTTTCCCTTATCCCGTGCCCGTCCCGAAAAATTGTGTGATTTTTATTGGCTGCAACTTCAAATCACGTGCAAGTTAGGTTGGATTGCACAGGCAGAAAAAAGATAGTGCGTCAGCAAAGAAGGGAAAAGTAAGCTTACAGCGTAGAGGAGGACGAAGACTCAAGGCGGTGCTCTAGATCTAACGGCGCAAGACTTGGCCTCGGGCGACTGAAAATATTGTCTAGTTGGCCCAGCCGGGCGACCTGCTGGTGTTGGTTTCTTGATTCTGTTGATTTACGGTCAAAAAGCTAAGAGTGTCTAGAATTTATTACTTGCGAAATCGTAGCTGGCTCGGTGGCTTCGCGGCCTAAAAAAGAACGCTCCGCTCGCTAAGAAACTCTTGAGGTCGACTTGTAAGTAGCAATATGTAGCATATCTATCAAAAAGCTTTAAGAAAATGTTGTTAAATCGGGCAGCGGGCGCGCGTTGATGTTGAAAGGTCGTTTCACGTGAATTCACACGTATTAAACATAATCCTTGACTAAGAACGTGACAAGCTGCACAGTTTTCGATAGTAACAGCTTTTCATAATAACACTGAAATTTTTTCTTCAAATTAGGATGGTTCATTATTTTGTTTTCCAAAAAAAATTGCTACTTTTGCTCTGACAGGCGTAAAGTACGGTCGGCGGCGCAAAACAATAGTTTTGTATTTTGAAAAATCGCTGAATAAATACTGGAGTCGCTCTGTTATGTTAATTAAATATTTTTACCTTTTTTTTTTACTGCTGTGTCTACGAGGCTAAAACATAACCAAGATTGTTATTCCAGTAAACGACGACGTATAAAAAAGAAAAGAGACGACTATTATTGTGATTGTTTCAGAATCGGGTATAAGGCTAACCGAATCCACAAAAGCTCATTTGTCCTGAACATTTCACCGATAATATAGAAAGAAAATACTTCCGTTCTGCGCTTAAACGACGACTTTACAACAAGATGATCTATTCAAAAGAGATAATAGCTTTGGGGCGGCCACTTCCTTATAAGAGGCTAATGGGGATGGCAGCTGGATAGTGGGGTTGCATTTTCAAAAGAGTTACTAGAATGGGGTCGCACATTATCGGATTTTTGGGGTAAGAGAGTTGTTCATATTTACGGTTAGCAAACGTACCAGGATATTTGTGCTGTAGGTGAAAAGTAAAGTGTTCTTCATTCAATTTATTAAAAAATGGGTCAATTCATTTTTTGATGACCTATTTAAAGGATTGATAAGGTAGATACATAAATAGAAAGTGACTAAGTTGGGATCGCAAAAATTACATATTTGCCCAAAAGTGACTAATATGGGGTCTACAAAGACTATAATGCGGTAGGGGCTCTGAGAGGCCAGCGGCACATACGTAGCAAAAATTAACCCAAGTAACCCCCCAGGGGGCGCCGCGGTTTCGTTGAAATCATAACAGTTTTCCTGGAAAGCTCCACGGGATCTCAGTCAATCTTAATAAGCGGATTTTCTTTTCAACGTAAATCAAAATGATTAGTAGATTAGACCCACAATTTTTTTTTTACAAAAAATACATAAACAGACCAGAATCTTACTTTTCCATTTAAAAAACATGAAATATTCGACGGCGTCGCCCATGTTTCTCATATGGCGCGAAAACTTACTTTCATATGACAACATGCGGGTATTTTTTTTTTCGCACGCTGAGGAGGTCAAAGGGATGTGATTTTTTCATGAAAAAAATGTGCACAAAATTCTGCTTGACTTGTTAAGGAAAGAATTTGTTTAATTTTTAACAATTAACTAACAGCTCACTGATTTATTAATTTGGGCGACCAACTTGGAGGCCCGGGCACCCCAGCTAAAATGCTTGGGGAACCCGAAGGGCTCCCTGAAATTTGTGGTTGTGGCTAGTCTTATCAGTGCCGCGAAAGTGTGTGATTGTGTGATTTCTGCATGGTGTTGACAGGTATGTGATCGCGTTGTTGAATTGCGGTTTCGCCAAAATATTCTATGCCAGCCATTAATATTGTTTCGTCGGTGTTTAGCTTAGCTGATTGTACCTTGGAAAAGCAACTCTAGACTCATGAAAATTGGATCTAGGTATAGTTTCAGCGGTCTGTAATGGCATTGCACCATAGGCCAGTTTTTGCAGATAAGAAGGTGATAATTTGTGCATTATGTTTCATTCAGTTTGTTGTCTATTCCATGCGGAATCCTGTTGTTTATCGGACCGCGAAAAAAAAGTAGTGTTTTGCTAACTATTTAAGTTGTTAATGTAAGCCTTAACCAGGCACTCTTTCGCTGCAGTTCACTCAACTTAAAAATTTCTAGACTGAAATGACATCGGTTTGAAACTTCGCGAAGTCAGTTTACTGAATAAATGTTCTAAACTTTGTGTCATTTTAAATTTGGACTCGTTGAAATGCTTCTAGGGATCATTAACTTACTGCCAGATAAAGGCTTTTACTGATCGGTCCTTGAATGAGTTTTGTTGTTTTAAATTGCCATGTAGTAGAATGAGTTATATTTTTGCTAACCCGGTTTTCAAAAATCCAGGTATATATTATATTTTGTTAATTTTCTCCTGCTGTCGTCTCTCCCGGATTATTGATAGCCGAATCTCTATACTGCTTTCTCTTTTGTTTGGCCAAATCACAGGGAACAATTAAATGTGTTTACCTGTGTTCCTGAGTCTTTATGAGTCGTTTTGGAAGGGATCTGAATCCGATCAGAGACGGTTAACATTGCTGCGCTGGTATTAATGAATAATAAGTATATTTAATAGGACTACATGCTGTCCAATTTGGAAATAATCGGATGAAAAAAATTCCGAGGACAGCCAAAATTGGACGTGGCCGTTGGCCGAGTCCAATGTGGTTGTCAGAGGAATTTTTTGAATTCAATTATTTCCAAATTGGACTAGCATGTATTCCTCTTACTTATTAATTATATAGCTGGTTAGTTAAGCCAGATTTTTTAGCGTGTCACAGACGCGAAATATTGTACACTTGAACCCGTCCGTTAGTAGTTGAAACAAAAACACACCGGAGGATCTAAAAACTTTTAAAGTGTCATTCAACTTATTCTTTACAAAAAAACGAACGTAGAACTAGTACTGCTCTTTCAAACTTTGGCATTTTGTTGCCAATTATATTAAAATTTTGAAAGCTCCTTCAATGATCTGAATGATACGGTGCTGCAGGTAAAAACCGCAATTTCGAGTACAAAGAGGACAAAATAACAACGCGAATACTCTCCGACGCTCTAGATCTCTGTCGCCCTCTTCCATGTTGAGTTTCGCAGGCCTGCCGCCTACTCTCTCTTTTTCTCTGTCTTTCTCTTGCTCTATATTCCAAATTTGTGGACATGACAATTAATCTAAGCTTAATACTTTCTACAACACGAATACAAAAACAATTTCCGCTTTCCTTTTTCGTCTTTATTGACTCTTTAGCTGCCTCTGTTGTGGCTATGCGATTTCCTGCCAAAATAACCTCGAGTTGCATTTGGGTTGCCATACTTGTTGGTAGAGTTATTTTACATTGGTAGGCTTGTGGTACAGACGGACGGTCTCTCGGGCCGTCGGTGTACGGTCACGTGATTACCAAATTTTCTCGGACGGTAGAAGACCACATTTTCTTACCCATGGTGCTCCGATGCGCGCGCTTCGCGCGAGAGAGCTCCGCTTTTAACCCTGCCGAATTACACTTATTGCCTATTTCCCTTTCGTAATCGTTCTTTGCCATTTTTCATGGTCGATGCCACCATTGGTAACCAAGCCTTTAGTCATGATGGATGTAATACTATATATTCCCTGGATTAAGTTACAATAAGGAAAATAATACGTTTTTGAATTAACAGTCTGTGAAATAACGACGTTGAAGACCAAATTAAATCTACGTTAAAAGTAATGGAAAGGGCTAGAGTCACCTGTTATTGATGTATCAGTTAAGTAAAACAGTTTGTTAGTCTATTTATTTAAATTTTTCGGAAATTTGGCGGTCGGTGCATCCTCGGAGACCCAGGGGCAGATAGTGGGGGCGAGGGAAAGTCTAAACGAATATATATCTTGGAAGGCCGACATTGCCACCAAAGCCAAGAACCACAGGACAGAAGACGCTTGGCTCATGAGCTTGCACAGAGGAGTCTCCATCTTCTTTCTCAGTCGGTTAGCAGGAGTGAACATGTATCCCAGCATGCAAAGTGGCATAAAAAGTGTAAACAATATCATCAGAAGAAATTTCGTTTTGAAGGACAGTTGATTCCATTTTCCCGATCCCTTGTAAGCAATCGTGTTCAGCATAATTTGGCTGTAGGGATGAGCTATAAACTAAAAGACATAAACATATCAGCATTTTCGCTGTTTCGAATTATATCTTCTTCCTGTGAACTTACATAAAAATCAATTTAACCCTTAGACTGATGTAGGTAGTAGGTTTTGTTTTCATATTGACGTACACCACTGAAATGCTTAGGTTCCACAGTAACTGTAACGACTCCTCGAAAGTCATCACGTTAACATTAAAAGTTGATGCTCCCGGAACAATCCTTAATTCTTTATCAAAGTAACAATTTCCCTTAAGTAGCGCCCCAAATTGAAGCTTAGAAAAATACTACTGTATAGAAATGCAGACTCTGTTTTATAAATGCTGTGTTGTTTCTTTTCAGAAGATTAAGACCCTATTTAGGAAAAGCTTGCAAACTAATATTGCATATCCCGTTCGGCGGTCATGCTCGTACAGGTCATTTGAGGCTCCGTCCACACGTATCCGGATATTTGTGAATACGCAACCTTTTCTTTCCGGATACGCTATCCATCCACACGTATTCGGTGAATCCGGTATACAAATCCGCAACTTTTTGAATCCTGCTCTCGTGAGTGGAAATTTTTGATTACGCTGTGAATCTCGAATCGTGTGGACGCTAAATCAAATCCAGATACTTTCTTAATCCGGTGACGTAAAAAGATCGAGCCCAGTTCTTTACCGTGAATACTGCTCAAGATGGCAACCTCGTTGCCCGGTTCTCTCTATACTCGTCGATGCAAATTGTAAGATGCAAATTGTGTGCGGTTTACGACGCATGCTCTGTTGCCAATATTCCCAGAGTGAATCTGGATACGTGTCGGATACGTGTGGACGAGCAAATTCGATTTGAATACCGATACGTGTGTACATGGAAATTTTTGAATCTGGAAGGAAAAAGTAGCAGTTTCTTTAAAATATCCGGATACTTATGGACGGGGCTTGTATTCTGCTCCCAAACCTCCATCAGTAAGGCACAAAAATAAAAGGCGAAAAGAAAGAATGTAACATTATTTTAATCTAGGAGGACAGAAGACTTTTCTGGTGCTTTTCTACCTCGCAGGTGAATCATAGCCTGCGAACGCAGACGTATTTCCGGTCGTCCCTTCTCTCCACTCGAACTTTTCGGTTGGAGAGAAGCGACGGCCAGAAATACGTCTGCATTCGCAAGTTGGGTGAATCATGGATAGCCGGAAAAAGGTTAAGCGTTTTTGCTCCCCATGCCAAATCTACTTTTACAAAATACTGGGGTCATCGTGCAAAACTAAACTTAATCATATAATTATTTTTACGGCACTTCTCTGTCCTAATGTTCTTCATTCTTTCTTTTCAGGAATAAAATGTCTCTCTTTCATGGAAAAAAGGTCTCTCCTCTTGGGATAAAAAAAAAAAAACAGGAAGAAAATTAAAAAGCACTCTTACTTTTCTGTTGCGATATTTTATAGCGAGGTTAAGAACGCGTAATGTGTGTTCCTTTTGTCTCAATTGTACCTTCCCGTTCAATGTTTCAGCTTCCGGTACATCCATAACCGCAGCAATTTCCTCGAGATTTCTACATTCATCTAACAGACTGACTGCAAAATTTTCGCTCTGCGCGGAGAGGGCGAAATAATCCTCACCAAATCGGGAGTTTTTTGGGAATCTTAGTTTATGTAGTTTGAGTAACTGGGTAGTGGTCAGCCATTCTCATTTTTTTTATTTATCGTATATTTGGCGATCGATAAGCCAGCCAAAAACACTTCGAAGAAGAAGTAAATAAGTGCTATTCTAATTGCAATATTGGGCGATTAAATTCGTCCTCTTCTGTCAACCTGTTAGCGTTTAAATTCAGTTTAGGTCACTCGTTCCATTAGTTACTAACTGTGGGGTGACGATGCTAGTTGCTTTAACAAAAAGGACGACCTCAACTGAACCTGTTTACCTTCAGCCAATATAATTGTTACCCACGACTCGCGACATTAGGCCTTACCCTCTTGGGATATAGCTAAACCGAGGAAAGAGGAACGGGGAGGGGAAACGTGAAACGGGAGACGAGCACACAGAATGGGAAAATGAAAAATGAGAACAAAACATATTTAATTCCCAGCCCTATTAGTTTATTCACTTTTTCCGTCTTATTAACACCTCTCCTTCGTGTCTAGCTCATTTTACTCAAATTTATGTGATCTATGGCAATGATTAAAATAAGGTAAGTTATCAGCTGGGTGTCGTAATTTAAAGCACATTATTTTTCATTCAAAATATTTCCCCGATTCTGATTGGTTAAAAGCACACGCATAATTCACCATAACCAGTTGTTGATGACCATATTTGGAAGACTTTTGTGCTTAGCGAGGAAATGACGTCAAAAATGCAGCGTTTTTGCAGGTTAATGCACCGTTAACCGAGAAGACCGGGGGACGAGGTTGAGCTGTTTTGGTTGTGGAAACCAAAAATAGCGGACACTTCACTCGTTTCAAGAGTAAGAACTAGGCGAAATAATAGCTTAACATATGGCAAGAACAGCAAGAAGACAACTCGAAGGGTGGCATCTGCGATTTGGAGAATGTTTGCGGAGCTGAACAACCCTAAACGTGCACTCTCGAAGATGAACTTAACATCGATGGATCGATGGAGATAAGCATGTTTTGGCTATGTTTTTAAACTAGGAATTATTTTGAATGAATAATAAAACAACTATTGAATTCGGCTTTCTTATCATATGAAGAATTATGGAGATCTCGGAGGGTGTTATCCGCCTCGGCCTACGGCCTCAATGGATAACACCCTCCTCGATCTCCATATGGAAAATTATTAATAAGATACTCAGCCTCATTCATTAATTGTTAATTAATACATGCAAGATGGATTCATTTTCAACATATGAGTAAAGCCGTTGCATTGCCCGGGTTGGTATTTCTTTCATTGCCAAAAAAAATAGCGCACATCAGAAGAAGATCTGGGCAGTCATATATGCAACTTAAGAAGTCTAAAAATAATAATAATGAAAAAGGAATAAAAAATAACTTGTCATAATGCATGTTTACGTCAGAAATACAAATTTTGGTCAATTTAATCCCCAATCCGGCCTCGTTTTGAATTTGTAAATTTGCAATGTTTTACAGAAATCATTTCCAGAGAGTTGAAAAGAATACCCAGGCACAAAGATTGTTGCCCGGGGGGTGGGGGGGGGGGGGAAGGGGTACTGTGGGTTAGGGTTAGGGTTAGGGTTAGGGTTAGGGTTGGGAGGACTGTGCTAGTGACCTCAGTTGTTTCTGGAAAGCAGCTAATCTAGGATAGGGAGGGATTTGGGGAGTTTAGTCTAGTATAGGGTAGCAAAATTCACTTGAACTAGCTCTGGTATAGGGAAGGGTTCCAGGGTCCCAGCGGCACATCCCCACCCAAAAAGTCCTAAAGTACCTCCCGGGGATTGTTGTCACTGTGAAGAATGTTGTTCCCAATCAAACGAGGCTAGGTGATAAAATGTACCTCGTCTGCGGATGTAAACAAACATGAACAAGGTAAGCTTGTTCATGACCTTCATGATATCAGAGGAGGTGTTAACTTTACAAGTTCTTAATACACGAAACATCGTCAAACGAAAACTCATAGTTTGCGTACATACAATGTAACTGCGATCATTTTCACGCGTTAAACATTTCCCCGTATGTACAGATATACGAATTCCTAGATATTCACTCTTATGAAAGAAATTTTTACTCTAAAAAAATTAAGACAGACCAATAAGATCTTGACTTTGAGGTAAACTTGTTTCACCGATGCTAACAGCTGCGAGCCAGCACGATTGCTATTGATGAGAAAGTGGCGAATCACACGAGCGCTATTAAATACGTAACTAAATTAAATTGAACTAAATACACACCTAACGCGAACCACTATTCGAGATTCAATCGAAATCACTAAATCACTCGGATATTCAGTTCCTAAATCAGTAGCGGATCTTCCATTCGGTCATTGTCACCGTCATCGTAGTCACCAGTAGTACCAGCAGTTGACTGCTCTGAAGTTTGCAGCTCTGAAGTTTGAAGCTCACGGTATTCATATGTTGTAACCGGAGAAGAGACCGGTCTCCTTGATTTATAAAAATAGACTAGCACTGCAACTAGCAAAAAGAAAAGTAGAGGCACTGCAACAGATAGACCAATGATAATTGCATAATTTGACTGCAAAATTGCTGATGGAGATGGACACGGAGAAGTAGAGTTGGAACCACTTACAGGACAAAAACCAGGAGGGAACCCTTCACCAGGAGGTGGTCCTGGAATAAATATCAAACGTAAGCAAAATTAATTGCCAAGTCCTTCTTTTCAGCGGCATACTTAACCCTTTTTTATATTAATATTTTACTCAATGATTGGCTTTAGAACGTTGGGAGAGGTAGCTGATATAACCTCGCCCCAATAGCTAGGTAGCAAGCGTCCAAAAAATTCAAGAAAAACTACTTAAAATTTTAGTTGAAAAATTTGCCAAAAATCATGTCAAAAAGTTCAAACGAAAATTTATACATTTTTTAACAAACATATCAATTTTTTTCAGAGAATAAGAAGTTTAAGTTATTAAATCTTTTATTAAATAATTAGTATGATTTGAATTAACATTAAACAGTGCAATACACCACAAAAGTGTTCGAAATACGCACCAGGGTTTTGAGTTGAAAACTGGAGTTAACAATATATCCCTACAAATAGTACTGACATATTAAGCAATCATCGTATTCGGCTTTTTATGGTGATCTGTAGAATTATGCAGAACTCAGAGGCTGTTATCGCCCCTCTTGCGTTGTTCCTTGGCCTCATTATTTGGGGCGGGTCAAAGCTTGAAGTGAATTGACCGAGAGCGACTGGGCAAGAACCTCTAAGATCTGCCTAATTCTTCAGGTAATGATCGCACTCAGCCTCATTCAATTATTATTATTATTACTAGCAACAACCAAAGGTTACGGAGTGTAGTATAGGCGACAACGATCAAAGGTCAAAACGCTTGTGCTCCAACGCTGTGCTTTACATAAGTTACACGTGACAGATGGTCAAAACGCGCTTCATCAGATTACGAATAATGGAGGGTCCAAACGCGCGTGATCAGATTGCGTTATGAGCGTTTCATTCATTCTTAGTGTAAGTCCAAACGAATGCTGGCTACATACGACATGCGACGCATGCGTAATAACAACCTGGGGATTAGGATTGCGGGCTTCTCTTGTCGCCCGCTATCATCATCATCATCATCATCATCATCATCATCATCATCATCATCATCATCATCATCATCATCATCATCATCATCATCATCTTTCTCGTTATTTTTATCAATATCATTATTATTATGTATATTTCTCAGTATTCAACTGGTAACCAGTTCCCGGTGAAAGTCACATCCTGCAACCTTAGCTCGAGAACCCGTCGAAGGAGTCGTGCTGTTCCTGATAAAGCAGTCTTTTGAATCTTGCCAACTAATTCTTTCAGGATTGTCCCAAGTGCCCCGACAAAAATAGGCACAGCTCTTATTTTGACCTTCTAAAGTTTTCTCAATTGTAATTATTATTATTATTTATTTATTTCATTGTGTCAATTTTCTGTAAGCTCACCATCAAAACAACTCTCTTTGCAGAAACTGTGTTTTCAAGCTGTCAAGTATTCTCCATTTATTATATAGACACGAGTGTTTTACTGGAAAATATACCACTCATAACATTCATAAAAACTACATCCGGGACCCGAGTGGTTTATTTTCCATAATCTCGCACGTGAGTTTATCGATGACGTAATTTCGGTAATTTCCCTCAATTATTTTATCGATGTCTTTTTGTCTATATCGTGGCAATAACAATATTTTACTCACTCGCTGCGCTCATTCGTAAAATATTGCTTTGCCACTCGAAAATAAAATTCATATCTTCGCGCCACCGTGTAATATCCTCTATTTACCTTTTAGAGTATACGTACCTATTTCATCAATTCCTTCGTAGCTATATCCAAACTCTTGCGATCTCTTGAACATCTGTTCGTGGGTGTACACAGGGAACATCGGTATAATTACACCGCCTTTGTTGTGGCCAAGTGGGGCATCGTAGGGTGAAAGGACAGTAGCATTCTGCTTATAAGTTTGAAGCCATTTCTCAAAGATCAGATCAATGAACGAGTGATGAAGGTAGAAGATGGGGTCATTAGCTGCTGAAGGAACATCACCCATGTCACCTCCCATGGATATATGAACTTGGTTATGAAGGGTGTGAACGTTTGGCAATCGATATCCAGTCTTGCTACTTGCAAAGCCCTCCAAAATGTTCCTAAAACTGCAGCTCGTCTCTGCGCTGTGAGGTGGGAGGTCGAACGTTTCAAACTTCAGGGCAAAATTAACATCTTCTAAAGTTGGAAAGGTAGTAGCGAACCCCCTATCTTCTAGACCTTTTTTTTCTTTGGAATTCAAACGCCCCAGCCATGATTTTTCATCAGAAGAGTTGCACATCCGAGTCATGCCTCGGGTTTGCTCTTCGGTGCAAATGACACTCCAAGACGTAAAATATTTTCCTGTTACTCTGCCTGTGGTCACATTGGTGACGCCAAGATGCTTTTCAGTACAAATTGTGAAGGTTTCTTTATTTTCAGTCCATTTCCAATAAGGCACAGTAAAGCTTTTGTCACGAGTCATTTTTTGAAGGCTTCTGTCGAAGAACAACAAGTACAATCGATGCCAAGTGAGGATCCCTTGCCCTCCGTGGGCAACGTCAATTCCAGACTGGGTACCGCGTTCATCTGGAAAAAAAGTGTACCTTGTTGAGTAGTAGTGCATCCAAACAAACAAATTATGAACCGTGATGTTGGAGAAAAGTCCTGTAGGGTCTCCCCCGTGGTCACTTTCATTCCGTATTTCATCGTACGCAGCCGTCGTCACCATATAATCGCTGATAGCAAACCTGCGGAAGACAAGCGTATTGTGCGAAGAGAAAATGACAATATATCAAACAATTTTAATGGCGTGGGGGAAGTAGATACATGAATTACATAATAACATGAATTGGAGATTATATTCCTTGCACTGAACCCTTTGAAGCACTGCGTAACTACAGTTGTAGCCGTACAATAACGTTATCTTTAACATTACCGAAATTTTTGAATTTTCGGATACTCCCTTTGAACATCCTGATAGCCCTTAATTCTTTCAGTTCAGTTCAGTTATTCATTCTTTGTAATTATTATTCATCACTGTTCATTTAATATGTACCCACCAGGCGCTGACTATATTTGAAAGATACGAGCAATATACCATGAGACAATGGTATCATGCCCCAATATACAATCGCAACCTCATTTTTTCGTGATGGTGCGGCAGCCTAGCTGTTTTGGTTTAGGAACTGATGATGAAAGAGTTCACGGCTTACCGAAGACGATATAGGCGAATTTCTCTCTAAACACACTGTAATTTTCAGGGAGTTATAATAACTCCTCTAGTGGGGCTAATTTAACTCTTTACAGTGGAGTTATTTTTCGTGGAGTTATTTTAACTCCAAAAAGGAGTTTAAAGAACTCTTTTTCAGGAGTAAAAGTGACCCCAGATATTGAAGAGTTAAAATAACCCCAAAAAAGGAGTTATCCTGTACCTAAAATTTTTACTCCACTTTCAGAGTTAAATTAACTCCAAAAAGAGTAAAAACAACCCATGTAAGGAGTACAAGTAACCCCATTTCGGAGTAATTTTAACTCCAGACTGGGAGTAAAAAGAACTCTTTTTCAGGAGTAAAAATGACCCCAAATTCGGAGTTAAATTAGGAGTTAAAATAACCCCAAAAAAGGGGTTATCCTGTACCTAAAATTTTTACTCCATTTTTGGAGTTATAATAACTCCCTAAAAATTACGGTGAAGAACGGAAGAACACATTCCATAAGTTTATTAGCACTGGATAACACTTGTAACATGTATAACGTTACAACTATTTTTTCCAATTTTCGGTGTTCGCCATAACTGTGACTTGCGTTTCTCTGTAACGTCGCTCATGGTCACTGCCTGTAACTATTCCCCCTTCTTATATTTTTAATTTCAGTCATCTGCGACTTTTTTAAGTACCTTTCCTATTGTACTTGGCCAAGCAAAAGGATAAAATAAAATAGAGTTCTACTTCCAATTGCAAAAGTCAGTTATGGGCTCTCTTTATTCATTAACTCAGTTCTGATTCATACCTCGACATGTTGACGTATCGCATATAGCGGTCTTTCTCCTCGTCTGACATTGTCTGAAAATATTTTCGCTTCAAGATTGTCTTTTGGTCACAATTTGTGCCATGATAGCCGAATTCACAGTCACCGCAGTCGTAACCACCAAAGTTCGCATTGCATTTGCACACTCTGGTAATATATAGATTTAGCCAGGCTAAAAGCGAAGCTCCCGTTAATAAATTCATAATTTAAATCAAACAATATTAAAACTTGTAATCTACAGATCAGGGCACATTCATTTGACTTTTGAGGCAAAGGCTGAGTGATTTTAGAGAAAAATCAGAATTTGACCGTCCAAGAGTGAAACAAATTTTACATCAAGTTATTTGTACACCGAAAACTAGCAATCATGTTCGATCACAGTAGGTTAGGCCTGGAAAACAGATAGACCTATTCGTGTATTGTATTTGCAATAGCTGTAGCATCATAATGTGGCATCCACCAGTCTCTCCAACATTGCTCCGTTAGAGAGACTGGATAATTGAACAACCCGAAATATAATTTTAAGAAATACATGCGCCACGATAGTCCTTGGTGGCAGCCAATTTACACGTTGCATTCCTCTGTCTAAAAGAGAGGCCAAAATAAAAATCAGGCCGGATTTTTTGTGTTCGACAAGTTTAGTTTACTAGTAAATCTTGGCGACGAACCTGGTGGCGTGTAAACCAGCCTTTTAAACATACTTTTTCTCATCACGTCTCAGGTAAACTGTACGCAGACCTCGGACAGAATTTGTTCTTTTCTCCCCTATTTAAACCTATAATTCTGCAGTTTTTCACAATTTTGCAAGAGAATTTGCACTCATTCAATATCCACGACGATCAAAGCACGCCCTTCCTTTGCACAAAAAATTATAGTATTGAATTATAAAACGTTTTCTGTTAGAAAAATCCGGTCCTATGTGATATGCGGGGTAATAATTATGGGCTTTTAATGAAAACGATAAAAAAATTCCCAAAATCACTTTTCGGCCAGCCGGACGGGTTCTCACTTTTGACAGGCACCAAATTTGCAGTGCGATTAATAGAGTTACCATTTACGCTTCAACATGATAGAGAATTTGTTATGTTTAGGTTTTATTTCCCTTTATTTATAAAACTGTTTGTGGTTTTGTTATGTGTAATCTTTAAAAGCGAGTGATGTTTACGCGCGGCGTTTTGAGTATTCCTCCATGCGATGTTTATGTTCGACTGGAAACAACCGGTGCAGTGATGAAAATTGCGAGAGGGACAACTAACAATCAATAAAATTAGTTTAATTCGGTGAAACAAGTACAGAGACAACAATTTTCATTCACGAAGAGAAGTATTGAGAGTAAAGTGTCTCAGAAAATCATGAGTCAGGCAAGCATAATCTTATTGATGTTTTAAGTCGGCTTCCCGGCCGGTGTTCGCTCTTTTTCAAGATGAACTCGAGGCAAGAAAATCGCTCAGAGCTTTCTGTCTACAGCCAAAATCATAACTAAATAATCTTCGAAACCTTTTCTTTGAATTTGCGGGTCAAAAAATGTCTAAAGGCTTTTTAAACCTGATACTATTGTAGGTTAGATCATTGCTCGTGTTTTAACTTAAGCCGCAAAAACCATGCGCTCGACTTCAGGAAACCGAAAAAAAAAAAAAAAAACATCAAAAACAATAATGGCTCAAGCTTACCAGTCGAGATGCTACTTCTGAAGGTCATCAAGTGTTCCAGAATCGCTTGAGACTTTTCAACCTTCTTACGCCTCAAGCAAGGGCAAGTGAGTAAGCTCATTTTTGAAAACGATGCCATCCGAAATCGGATTTCCAATGACTTTGACAAGCGGTGCATTTGTCAACAAAAAGCGCAATAAACAAACCAGCCACGAATTACAGAACAATCTTGATAGCAGCTGTTTTTCATTTTGTACACCAAGTAGAAAAACACAGTTTAAAACATCACAAGATGACACAAAACTCTCTCAGCTCCAGCTATCAGTAAGCAAGTTTCCAGACGCTGCACAAATTTTCCGCATTAACTCACCTGTCAAATTTTGATCAATCAGAACATAAAAATTGGACGTAAAGCGTGATCAACGCGTGACAGTGAGAAAAGTCAAAAGCGATTGCCTTCCCTGCATGTAAATGTAAAAGCCGGTTGAATTTTTGTGTCCGAGATCAGTTCGAAATCAACATTTTAAAAGTGCGGCTCATGAAACACGACTTATTTCATATGCATTTTAAAAAAATTGAACTTGAGCCTGCGATCATTTGAAAAGTAGCAAGTTGTCAGCGAATACCTTCAAAATATTACTCAAACTCAGAGGGTCGATACCTGAGCCTGCGATACGGTCAGGCGATACTAGTCAGCAGAAACACTGTTTTGCCAGCTGTCAATTAATCAAAACATGGATGTACAATATCAGGTTGCAGGCTCCCAAACTAGCTAGAGAGTGTGAGATTAAACATTGGTATGCCTGTGGTGCGGACGGACGGAAGGTTGAGTGGTCGGTGTACGGTCACGTGATTGCCGAATTTTCTAGGATGGATGGATTTTCTATAAAGCTATGGGGCTTCGAATCGAGCCCGTGATCAAAAAAAATATCAGCGCAAAACTTTAAACACTACGTGACCTCTATAGATAGAAAAATGAGCCCGCGATCCACTCAGGTGATGATGGTCAGCGTATACTCTAGTTTGACAGCTGTCAATTAACCTTCATTAGAATGGCGAATATTCGAATTAACAGACTACTAGTGTGAGTAGGACATTTCCGTCCGGCATGTAGTGGAAAATGCCACATCGTGTACCTGACCGAACCTGAGCCCTCGTTATTAGTTTTCTGATAGGGGTCTGGACATGTCCCATTTTGACAGCTGTCAATTGACCTTAATTTGGCCTGCCAATGTAACTTTAAACGACTGTGAGCCAACTGACAGCCTTGCCCGGCGTAGTTTCGTTTTTATGTTGAATTGGTAAGTGTGACATATTATATCAGCTTATATATAGGGGCAAAACGACTGGTCTTTTATCTGAGCCCGCGAGACGGTCATGTGATAATTGTCAGCGGATGTCTGATTTTGACAGCTGTCAATCTAATCGTACTCATACGGATGGCTTACATAACTAAGAGGCTAGTCAAGTTGTGCAAGATCTATTGTGACATTTGACATCGGCTTACATGAAGTGTGTGTACGGACGGGCGTACGCTACGTCATAACCAAATTTTCTGGGATGGATAGTTTACAAAATTTTCTTACCCATGGTGCTCCGCTGCGCGCGCGCTTCGCGCGCGGGAGCTCCGCTATAAAGAGGGTTAGGCCATAAACTACGGTCGTCCTCCTTCTGGAACTCTTTGAAATGGCTGTACGTCACGTTCCATCTACGAACCGTGAATTCATGACATTTTCCTCTGTTTCCATCGCTACCACAAGGGGCGGTGAAGCCTCTTGGTACAGGACAACATTCTCTGTTTTTCAGACTTGAACGATTTATACATGCCCTAGGAAACTGCCCTTGTGCAGACGGAGGTGCAACAGCTGGAATCAGGAGGATTGTTATATTTTCCCCTGAATTCGAGCGTCTTCATTCTCTCGTTCGTTGATTTCCTCGGAGGATGATCGATCTCGCTTCAATCGCTTCGCAGGCGTCATTTCATCTTCGTTCGCCGGGTTTTCTCGCTCATCACATGACAATTTAACTCGAATGCTGAGACAAACAGAGAGTGGCGCCCATGTTGAACTCGCCCGCAAAGTATTAACCTGAGATCAGGCCCAATTTTAGCCGTCCTCATTATTGCAAAGCGAAACGAAAATTGAGCCTGATCTTAGGTTAGCAAATTATCATTAATGCTGGTATCCTTTTAAATAAGTTGGTTGATTATTCAAAAATAATGAAAAAAGATGGATAAATAAACTTGAAGCTCAACTCTCCCGAAAATTTGCAGGCCATGAAGTAAAGGTAGTCTCTCAGCTTCCTGGTTTTGTTTACTGAGTCGTTCTTAATATCTACTAAAGTACGGCAAGAAAGAAGGCCTTAAAAATTTAACGCAACTGAGCTGACTCTTCCGGATACTAGGCAATATATCAGAATTCTGACCTGTTCGAAAAGCTCATGATCATGATATGCATTTCACTTGATAATCGCTTATTATTTTTATCTCACACAATACCGCATCAGCACATCACCGTACAACAACATAAACTTCCGCTTATGACTCCCCTCCCCCTTCCCCCACTTACAAGGCTCCCCTGTTCAAGACCCATCTACGTGTAAAAAAAATACATCCGGTTAACGAAAAAAACCTTTAGCTTGTATTGGAGCAAAAAGAGTGAATTCAAAAAGTATTTCGATCAGTATCACTAGGTAGCTTGTTTTGAAACGCTTTTTTGCTTGTTCCGGTTGTTAGCTAGCCCCTCCGAATATGAGAACTAATAAAATTAATGATTACTCAATTTTTTTCTTTTTTTTTTTCACCTTTTAGCAAATCAGCATGTTTTTGCTCATAATTACACAGGACGAAGCAACGTGTTTCCGTATTTTGTAAACTCGACTGAAACGTGAAGTTGCTTAAATCCGTCTTGTTTCCGCCCTGCGGAAACATGGTGATCTAGTTTGCCATGGACGGGACGCGTTTCCGTTATGTTTCCGCGTCGGAAACGAACGATCATGTTTCCGCCACATTTCTGTTATCACATTTCCGTTCTTTCTTGTTTCCATTACGTTTCCGGTGACCCATGCGCCATGGCCAAGATCGCATGATAAATCTTTCAGAAATTTTGGCTTTGCGTACAATCAAGGTGAATAAAGGTAAATTTACTCTCGAGATCGGGCCATTAAACGGTCAGGCTCATGCATTAAATACTCGCGCGCGTTGCACTATTATCCATGATGCAACGACTGTGAAGTGCGCGAGGCTGCCACTGTTTTCGATTCTAAGTGATTAAAATGGCAGAGAATACCAACAGCTGTCGATAGTTGCCAGATTGATCTCAATCAGTACTGGCATAAAAATAAAATGATCTTAGACATCTTGGACTGAGAAAACAAGACAAAATGGGGAGAATGGGGCCTAGAATAGAGCGAAGTGCTGGTCAGCGGACGTTCTTTTGCTCATGCTCATTGCGGTCGTTCTTTTTGGCGTCCATTTTGAAAGTGGTTGCAACGGCTTCAAATTTGTCAGCTTCTGTAGGTTCAAGGAGCGTGGAGTCTGTATATTTTTGCTTTCCGATTGCACCACAAGACATCTAACGGTTGTTATGTATATTTGTCGACCCATCGGCCTTCAGTACTCGATAGCTTCCCTCGTAAAGCGACCCTTTTCTGACACAGTTGAGCAGGATGTGAGACAAAAACCTTGTGATGGCCAAGAGTAATTTGAAAGTTGGAGTGTTTGATTGTGCTAAGGATATCCAAGACTGAATATGTGATGGAGAATACAGATAGCAAGAGGAGGTAAGCTGCCCTGATACCAAATCTAAGTTTCTTTAACCACTGATCAATAACTACTAGTACTTAGCAACTTAAAGGAGCAGTGTCACGAAATTTGTCAAATTACAGCAGTGGAAACCGCCACCAATCTCAGTGAAACATAAAAAATACTGCTCATAACATGAAAAGAAGTTTTAAGTAACAAAGCAAAGAGCAAGAATGAGTGCAAATAAAGATTTTCGTTAGTGTAAAAATGAGGAACAGATGGACAGACTTAAAGAAAATTGAAAAGGATGGCAATTGGTTCTTTTGAAACTTTTTAGCCTGACAGTTTTCCAGATTTCATTTTTGTGGTCTTCAATGTTTGATATAATGCTTGGGAGACATATGTTTGTTGACACAAAGCTGTGATTGATAAGTAGTTTCTCAAGTTTCATGGCAAATGCGATATGGACATGTGTAAGTGTAATTACAGTTGATTTCACATGACCTTACTGCACCAAATTGGTAAATTGGATATTACGTAGCAGAATAGCTAATACCATGGCGAGTTAGGGAATCAAATTGTGAACTTTGAGTCGTAGTTGTCAACTTTGGTGCTACTGAACTTCATGACTTCATATCTTTTTTTAAAAAAGGGAAACTGCAACGTAATGAACCCGAATCCTTTTACTAAATAGGGCAAGGGTTGCCGTGTGAGGCCTGTGAAATGATTGACTGTAGACAAATGGTTAGAGGGTTTGAAACCATTCCAAATAGTGCACCAGTTTAATTTACCGAGAAAGACAGTAACAAATATCATTGATCAATAAATATTTGTACATACAGGAAGGCCCTACACAGAGTTTTGTGAACGGCAAAGATCAAGTACAGTATGTATACTACGGAAATACAAAAACAGTTCGTCAAAAATTAGGTTATTGGCCGCCAAAGGTTCAATTAGTCGTGTAGTGACACTCGATTTGTTTTACTCATACAAAAAGTTGACAATAGTTCCAAAGGAGTGCTCATAATATAATAATGCTTTACTGAGAATGCTCAAGAAAAACTTGAAGAATATTTAGATGTTTGCAGTAACTGTGATCTCAGGAATGGGGACTTTTTTGACAAGAACTCAGTGACTTCTGGTAATGCAACTGGGAAAAGAAGTTACTCTAGACCCGGAGTAGTCAATCGATAAAACTTGGTATTGATATAAATCGAAGGCAATCAAGTGATTTTTATCGATTGATAACAGAAATCGGTTAAAATCAATAAACTAAATTGCTGTGTCAAATTGATATTATTGATTTTTCATGATTTTAACAATTTATAACAGTACTTCCAACATCGTTGTTTTCTGGCATAAGTGCAGCTGAGAAAACTCATCCACGAGTAACAACTGATCAACAAACATGAAAATAAGAAATGTGGAAACTATTACTGTCACAAGAGTCTCTCTAAAACCGTGACCCTTTTGTACATAATAACAGGAATGGTTCGGTTTTATAATTATTACATCAAAGGGATGCCCAAAATTCAGACTAACAGATTTCTCGGGATAGCTTTTCACCATTTTCCGTTATCAATCGATAAAATCACTTGATCGCTAACTATTTTTATCGATTTAGTTTTTTATCTATTGGCTACTCCGGGAAGTAACTACAGGCGGAACTGAGGTTATTTTGAATGGGCGGCAGATCTATATTTTGAAAAACTGGGAAAAATAAAAAACCTGGCCAATATCAGCCATCCGAAGAAGACTTTAAAGCAGGTTTTAAGGAAAAGATTAGGTTTTTTACAACTTTATTTTTTAAAAGACTAGTGATACTAAATTGTTTGATCCTTCGACTCTCAATTTTTGCAACTCAATTGTCAACAAATTCACTGTTTGTGTGAAATCAGTTTTCATTTTTGGATGAGCAGGAGAACAGATGTATCTTCCGATAAAAAGTGATGGAATCGGTAAAATCTAGATAAATCCATAAACTAAATGAGTGTGTCACAGATTTCTACCAATTGATCGATACAATCAATGTCAATCAAATCAGATTTACCAATTTTTATTGATTTATCAATTGATAAATTGATACCTATTTTTATCGATTGACTACTCCGGGTGTTGAGCAAACTTGTGAAGTTCAATCGCGCCAAAGTTGACAACTACATCTCATAGTTCGCAGTTGATTTCCTATAAACTCGCTACGTAATTTGGCTACTTCATGATGTGGTACCCAATTTCCAAATGAACTTCGTAATGTGGCGTGGTAAATAGTGTAAAATTAACTGTCACAGAATGATACTAAAATTGTGACACAGCCCCTTTAAGTCTTCATCTACCAGCAGTGAAGTCAAACTGGTAAAACTGCTTCTATTGTCCTGTATTACGCAGCAGGTCTATGCAAGCATCATATTAGTGAGTTTACACAACAGGACGGCAGGAAGAAGAGGACGGCAAAACAGCTGTGTGTGACAAATGTGACAGGGCTATCACTTGTGGGTTTTGTCGTGATCTTCACTTAACACCAAGGTTTTCTGGTCCTTTACAAAAAGATCTGTTTAAAGGAAAGTAAAGTTTGGCGAAAAGTTGTTTCAAACAAAATTATTGTCACGCTTGTCACACAAGGTTTGCCGTCTTCTTTCCTCTCCCGTCCTGTTGCGTAAGTTCACTATTGACTAGTGGGGAGGGGGTACTCCTTATATGTTCTCTCAAATGATATCCAAACAATGTTCCCACAACTTGCAAAGCAACCAGGAGATTTGTATACTGATCATCCCTTAAATAACCAAAGATCTGTGGTTTTGAGAAAAATAAAAATAAAAAAAGGGAAATTGAAGGTCAGACATTATTTCTCTTTATTATAGTTTGGTTACTCTCAAGTGTATTAATTTTACATGTAACTGTATATCGCTTTTCAGACATTTCCTGCTAAACAGTTTCCTCTGTAGAGTTTGAAATATGCACCACGTTACTAATAATAGCCACCAAAGAGTTGAGCTGGAGTAGTGTTTTGTGGCAAACATAACATTGAATTTAAGGTGGCTGAACACAGTTTTGCAGGCAGTCAGTAGTAACTCGTGTGACAGCGCATGTTTTAAATTAGACAAACCAACAAGGCAGCGAAAAAAGCAATGGTACACAGAAGATGATTTCTCAAAATCTACTCATTAAAATTTTAAGATGTTTGGCAGAATTTTTACTTTTATCGTATTTTAAGTTATTCAGATATGCAAGCTCCTATTTACATAAGCTGTATAGAATAGACTTAGTTTGACTAAATTTGACACTTTCGCCAGTAATTTTTTAATCAGCATCGTAACTAAAGTAATGTGATATCCTCACTCTTAGCTCAGTGTGCATTGTCGGTTAAGATGTTATATGGTTGCAGTGACTGTCACTTGTTTTTTAGTTTCCCTTGCAACTTCAATACCAAGGTACAAATACAAGTGAGAAAAACAAAAGGCATGATATTTTGTCAATTATTGATTTATTTCCTCTGTTGGTACGCCTATCACTGCTAAAATATTTTAGTTTAGGAAATACATGTGTATCCAGCATATCACACTGAATGTTTGGTTTTCAAGCTAAATCAACCTCTTGCACATGAAAGAGTTTTATGCAGCTTAGCCATTCAACAAAACCCAACTCACAAAAAAAGTTGAGTACATACATACAATTTTGGAAGTCAATCAAACAGTGAGTTCGGTTATCAAACAAAGTGGAACTCACGTGAGGAAAATTCGAATGGAACAACATTGAACGTTTAAATTCCAAACTCTTGATGACATGTGTGTTAGTTATTGATCCAGTGTGAAAGTAGTCAAGGTGATGAAAGGTCTTGCTTCTTTTAATATTTCCATTTCAGAGTTAATTCTAAAATATATATCTTCTGTGAAAATGTCAGTACATTTGTTTACCAAGGAAAAGGTCTTTAAATCTGCAAGTTGAAATCATCTCGATTTTACTCTTTGCTCCTTAATTGGCCTGAATAGTAAGCATTTTCCTTCTGAATCTAGCGCTTGTCAGATTTCCCTGGCTTTTTTGCTTTCCCAAGGGTGACTCAGTTTTTACATTTGATTTTTTTTTCAATATAATTTGGTTTGTTTTGATTTTGTTCAGGCATCAAGCTCAAAAAAGCTGTGTTTGATATTGTTTGATAGCTTGTATTCAGAAACGTTTGATGGGAAGTTTGTTTTGCGTAATACATTGTACACCGGGGGGAGGGGGGTGGTTATAAACTGTATATGACTGCAATTCCCTGCTGCCCACCAGGGTGATTGCTTTACAAGTTGTGAGAACATCATTTCTTGGTCCCACACCTAGTTACTTTCCCCTGCCTCTCCTGGTATTGACCCTGTTCATGTAGTTGATAATGTGCCACCTGCAGGAGGTTAAACTTTCTCTTTTGTGCCCTGGAAAAATAGGCTTTTTGTTACTGGTATCAGGAATTATGCATCAGTCAATTCCCGGGCATGGGGACTCTTGAGCTGTCAAATCCCCCAGGGTGGGGACAAAAAAGGGGGCAAATGCCCCGTCATCTGTCAAAACTGCAACAGTTTTCATTGATCGCACAGTCGAATAATCTTGTTTTAAGCATTTTAATGTGTGATTTTTCGTTTCAATTAACGTCTTCCTTTGTAATAGCGCTAGGATTCTAATGAAGACTTCACGCCGTGATGACATGCACCAGTTTAGGGTTTCAGTATTGATATAAAATTATTGACATTAAAATTAATAGAACGCTGTAACGTTTCATGTTATGAATAGTTTTATAAATTTGAAAGGATGTTCTTGAAATAATATCAACAGAAATTTGATTCAATAACCAAAACACATTGATTCACATCGATAGCTCCGGTTTTCTCTGTGTAATTCTGGCTTGATATGCAATGAAGAAATACATGCATATGCTAAAATTGAGAACATACCTTTACAACCCTCTTCAATTTATTCCTGGAAGGGGGGGGGGGGGGGGGGTTGGGTGCAGCTGGAATTGACTGATGCATTACAGACAGCCTCTGTTTGCATTAAACCCTTGGTCACAGTCTTATTGTGCAGGGAACATAACGTCCTGACTATATTACTATGAAACACAACTGTATACATGTACATGTGTGATTTATATATTATTCATTTAGTATGTATAGTTTTCTTACTGCAAAAAGGTTTTTCCTCCCCCTGATTGCTTGGGGAATAGCCTCTGTCAAATTTTACTTAAAAGCACTTTGTTTTGTTTTTCATACAACAGTCAGATCACCTTGGTATGCAATTTTGGTGCAGAAGGTTCTCTCAAAGCAAGCAAGATCATGGAACTTAATTGGCCTCACAAAACAGAGCTTGGCCAATATCCAGCGATCGAGCACTAAGTAATGACTTGAGAATAGAAGTGACTTAAAACACCAGTATCCTCGTGACATACACAGCGTGCAAAGAAAGCAGTGTCCAATAGCCCAGGGCTAGTGGATTTTGCTATCGGGCTAGTGAATTCTGTTCTTAACTTGCCCGACAGGCAAGTGATGTTTTTTGAGAAATTTCAATAATAGAAGAACTGTGAAATAAATTCTGCTCATCAAAAAGTTTTTGGGGCTAGTTGAAATGACGTCTGGGCTAGTAAAATAAAAATGCTAGCTTCAGCTTGCCCGGATGGCAAGCTGGGAAAATGATTTTCTTTGCACCCTGCATACATGTAGCCCCTTAAAACAATTTGAAAACCTGTCAAGGTCTTGAAATAATAATTATTACCTTCATCAATGTGTGATAATGAAATAGAGTTTATGTTCAAGTTTATAAGATTCATTTAAAAGTATCTGTTGATTTTGTGAGAGGTTGTAAAAAAAGGTATACATGAAACACATAAACAATTTTAGCAGACTTGAATTATGTAAAACTGAAGCCATACTTTTTTGTTGGTGTATTTTGCATTTGAATCTTTGCACTGGTCATAGAGAATTGTAAGTAGTTTAGAACACCATGTCAGAACCTGACACAATATAATAATTTTATTGTTATCCTGAATGGTTTAAGGCTAGGATTCATTTGAAATAAGAAAGTGGAAAATGATCAAACAGGAACTGATGTTTTGACAATGACCATGAAATTGATGATCACCTAAAACGTCAGTTGCTGTCAACAACAGTCCTACTCAGGACATTCACCAGACACATCATATTCCACTTTGCTGAAATATTATAGGCTACAAAACTATCACTAGCCATAAGCTGCACTTGAATTCAATATTACATTAGTGTCTGTTAAATTTGTTTGTATGTTGAAAAAAGGATAGGTTTCCATTTTGTGAAGTATACAATTAATTTACCTCAAAAAACAGTACTTGTATTATGTCAAAGTTTAGCCATTCATTTTTTGTTGATGTAATTTGTGCATTTGAATCTTTGCACTTATTTTATACCCTCTAAGCACGCTACAGTTATGTTCACTTTGCAACTTCTGCGTATGAGATAGGACCATAAATAAGCATTGTTTGATACGAGTCTTTGTGCAGGAAATGGAATAAAATTTTAAATGCAACAGATGGATTTCAGTTTTATGGTGGTATATATTTGTCTGACTTATATAATGAATAAGTCTTCATTGCATGTAAGTTAACCAAGATAAATACTCAAAGGTTAATTTCATGTAAGAATAAAGAAAAATTCCCATTGGAAAACCTGGTTTCAGCAAATATGAAACTTTTTGGACGTATTTACGCAGTAACGGAAACAGACGGAAACACAGAAAAACAAGTCAGGTTGCCGGACCGTATCTTTCACGTTTCCGCCAGTAGAACGAACGAAATAACAGGTTTCCGGTACGGAATATCGCGTTTCCGCAACATAAACACACGTTAACGATTGCGGAAATACGTGATTCCTGAAACGGAAATCTATCGGAAACGTGTAAAAAAGTGTTCCGGTTCCGTTGAAAACGCAGCGACGGAAACATGAGAAACCGTAATGTATTCGCTAACGGAAACACGCGTTTGCCGCTGTGTTTCCGCAACGGAGTCACGTGTTTCCACCATGTTTAAGTTTACGGATACTTGATAATTTCGTCCTGTGAGAGGTTTCGCTGTACGCAACCCTTACGTTCAGAATATGCCATAATCATATTTATCTACATCGCAACCACCCTTCCGCCTCAACAAACATATCGAACGCACTCTCCTAAGCTCCGATTACTCCTAGTTTATAAGACTAAGAGAGTTTTTGTGGCCTAAGGTTTGGTCGCTCTGGACATCACACGAGACTGTTTCAAAATATACAGAGTGCAGTGGAAGGGTGTTAGACGAGAGAAACAATGCAAAAGCACTTTGATCGCTCTTTCTTTTTTGTTGGAAGAAACTGTGCGCAAAGCTCATCAGCGGGTGATATTCAGATTTATATTACTGACTCAAATACTGTAGCTTCCATGCCATGGAAAAGGACATATTAGTAAAGCTAGTTTATAAGTGTGACAAACACGAGACGGCCATTTGCGTTCAGGTAGTAATTAACTAGATCTGGTGAAGGAAAAAGTTTCCCCACTAAACTAGAGATAACATTCAAATGGAAAACGACAATATTCTTGACTCTTTTTCATTTGTGAGTTGAACTGGTCACGTCGTAGCGGTGGATTTTACCGTGAACCGTTACTTACTGTGATCAGCCAAAAATTAATAACGTAATGTCCCCCACCTTTTCAATTGTAAATCCGCCAATGGAATCTTTTCTGTTTCCAGCACCGTACTAGACTAAAGTAATACGAACTCAGTGCTCAGCGAAAACAGCTAAACGCGTGTGTATAACCTCTAAAATTGCTCAAATCAATTGATTTACTGGACCAAAGGTAAGAACTTAAATAAGCAAAAGGAAGGAAGTAGCTGTCATTCAGTAATTTATTTTAAAGTCTTTTTTTCTTTTATGAGTAAGTGCGCAAAAAAAATTCTTGAAATGCCCATTTGGTCGCACCCCTATTCCGTACTTCAACTTCCCTTAAAAACAAAATTGTGGAAAATGGTGGCCTAAATTGCAAAGTCTTGAGTGATATTCTCTGTTAATAAACAAGTATCCCTGATACCTAGAGCTAAGACAATTGACCATCAAGGCATCAATATCATTAATAATAATAATAATAATAATAATAATAATAATAATAATAACATCAGAAGGCGCAAAAGAAAACGGAGATGGTTTTATCGCTTCAATGACTTTGATTCTCAGATCAATGGGAAAAACTAATACCAACTCAACGCCAGAAATTCTCAAGTCCTCGTCATTTATGATCTAAGAATATGCACATCAAGCAAAGTAAATAGTGAATAAAGAACGTAACAGGTGAAACTGAACTTTGTACTTCAAAAACGGATGTTAATTCTACGGGAAATAAATTATTTTTAATTAATGCGTATGCTTCGGAACTACACAAGGAAAAACATCTATCATTAAAAACAACTCTTCTTATTGCGCGTGCATTCAGTGTCTCAGAGTGTGATTTTTATACCCGGCAACACACACAGGGATCCCATTTAGCCAGGCATAGAACTGAATTTAAAAAGAACCCCTGTGTAAAGGAAAAATACCATCTATACGTTTTAGTGCCCGTCACTGAATTACAGTGATTGAGTCTCAAAAAACTTTTTTTTTCTTTGTTAACTTACCTGTCTAAACATTTCTTAAAATTACATTTCCTGATAGCTCGCCTGAAGAGGGGAGAGCAAAACAGAAGTTTCATTTATTGCAGGTGTGTTACTGAAAGAAAATTAAATTTTAAGAGAGTACTTCCTTTCATTGTGTTCAGAAGCACCTCCAGGCCAGAATTGCGTAATAAATAGAGAGGTTAAGCATCACGTTTACGTCAACGCAAATGCGAATTTGTACCACGTGACCAAGTTTCCTCTTTACTTGTCGTTTACTGTTCATTATTTCTCTACCTAAATTAGTAGTTTCACGCAACTTTTAATCCATAAGATCTGTTTTGATCTGTTCTTATCTGCTCATTTTCTATTTTGAGAAATTCTGAACCGAATCTGACGTTTGCCGTTTGCCGTATACGTGAACCGTAAACTCTCTAATGTTTAAATTAACGTAACTGTATAAAAGTTCAAAACAAGGCAATTAACGATCACCTTGCGTAACTAAGTAGCCTTGTAACTGACGAGAGGAAACCGCATAGGAAGGAAGTTGAAAACGTACAATAGGGTACAAACTTTTGCCCTGCCTAGAAAAATCAAGAACTTTACTAGCTATAACCTAAGAGAACACCTAGGCTTTGTAGAATTATTCTCAATTCCATAACGCCTTGACTGAAATGACATTGTATTTACCAACTTAGGGTAAACCGACTCAAAAGGCTTCAATGCATCCAGTATTCAGCTGCCCGCTTTAATTTGCCACAGGCTGCTATGTCAACTCCGTGGATACCATACTTAAACTAGGCTGGTTACCCATTAGGAAGCAACCGGACTGGAGCCTACTTAAAGTAGCACACAAAGCCTTGCACAATGAACATTGTTCACGAAATCTGTTGATCAGTACGCTCAAGTGAAGCCGTAAGCTTTGTAATATCGCTGGTACCGAATGCCTCGCAGAACTACGAGTCCAAATTTTTCAACTCGTTACCTGCTCCAGTGAAATCTTGCACCATTTTTGGGTCTTTTGAAGGAGCGCAGAAGAAATGTAGAAATATAATAGACATAAATTAGAAAGTCGCAGTGAAGTTTAAAATACGCGCGAATTTTGAAGTATTACAATTATTATTATTATTATTACTCAAGCGCAATTTTCTGGATAAGAGCTAAAGTATCTTTCGCCATCGTACGTTCTGCGATACTATGCTTGAGAGGCTCAAGATCCAGAAGAAGACAGCTAGACTTTGTTGACTCAGACCTACAGATTGATAAGATTAGAGCCTGCCCGAATTAGTTTTTTTTGGCTTGTTTGTTTGTTTGTTTGTTTTTTTTAAGAATTAGGAATTTTGGAATACGAGATTTTTATTCTTTTAAACTTGTTTTCTTTTTAATATCAGAGACGGAGTGCTAATGACTTAATTTAAAACTGTGGACTGCCTGCCGGAGTTAGTGACCGCATCTGAGCCGCAAGAACTGCATTTGTGAAATCGTTATTGAAACAGTGATTGCTATTTTTATTATTTATACTATTCTTAATGTTATATAGTGCTTAATTCTTACTCCAAATATTTCTGTAAATTATGTGCATATTTTTTAAAGTTGAATAAAATTATTATTATTATTATTATAAAATTGTTATTGCTAATATTCTCAGTTAAAGGTGTTAAATCTGGTCTTCATTGGCTCCGGGCAACAACCAGTTGCCTAGGGAAGCCAAGATTTAGCGTCCTTCATTTTACTTTTGCTCCCTGGTCTATACATCTCCAACATATTATTACAATTATTATTATTATTATTGTTATTATTATTATTATTATTATTACTATTATAGCATAAGAAAGTATACCTTTACATTGCATTGCTGAAAGAAAAACCCCATAGGAAGGAAGTTATAAACTAACAATAGAGCTCAAACGCGCCTTTACAAAACAATCACAGCTGACTGAGAACGAAATATTTGAAAAGGCTATAGTATTAGCAAGCATGACTAAGAAGCCTTTATTGTGAATGCTAAAAAGGAAAACCGCACGGGAAGGAAGTTAAAAACTAATTGTAACAATACGACACAAACTCGCACTAACGAAAATAACCGCCCAGCAAATTAAAAGCAAAATAAGTTTAGGAAGATTAGCAAACGTGACAACGTAGCTCTTTACTACATTCGACACAATTTATAAACTAGGAACAATTATTATATAGCTGTAGTGGTAGTAGACAGGGACCTTAAGATCCGAGGACGGCGAAAATGCGCAGTGAATTCGCAGATTTTCAATCTTAATCGCGAGGCAACTTGACTTTGACAAATGTATGCGAACTCTGTTGGAGTTAAACTCCTAAGACTTATCCAAGTTCAAAAGATCAAGAAAATTTCGTCGTTGCTTGTTTACGTCCACTATTACGAAATTAGGCATTTTCATTTCGTAGTCGTGCAAAAATGGCAAAGAAATGTACAAAAAAGTGTGATGCCCGCTTTTCCGACTTTCTCGTTGTCGTCGCCGTCGTCGGATCTTAAGGTCCCTAAAATAGTGAAAGGTGACGGTGGTAGCCTGCGTAGCAAGCGTTTCCTCGCGAGGTTCGTCTAGAAAGCTGGGGCAAGAGCAAAAAAAAAAAAACATGAATGACGGGGGAGGGGGAGGGGAAAGAAGGATGACGGTGGTGGATCACGAACCGAGCCGAATTACACAACGACGTCAGGACGCGACCAAAAGTACTTAGGGCGGTTCAAATCTTGGCCCGAGCAGTTAGCAGTACGGAACCCGTTTTTTAATGGGTAGGCTTCTAAAGGTACCGGGAAAGAAAAGCCATTATTAGACTTCTTGTTCCCAGAGCGTGTTTTTGGGTCATGTAGTCTTTCAAACGAACGCTTTGGAGTAATATATCTTTTGTATCAAAATGCTACAGAGGATACATCAGTATCAACACTTGTCCTAGAGACCTGCTACAGAAATGTTTCAGCCTCATCATACAGAGTAAGAGCTATTTTAAATTTCAAAATAGTTTTTATTTTCAATCGTGTTATATCTGTTAAGAAAAAAAGGACACTGGATTCTATCTGCTTTAGCATCGACGACGGCGATGGAAGTGAAAACATCACTTTTAAAATGAATTCGCGTTTTTTCAAACTTATGACGCGTTCTTATCACTGAAAATGGTAAATGTCAGCGAATTTAAATGGAGTTGATTATTGGCTTCACACCAGAAGCTACGTTAGTTTGAAGTAATCATTTGATTCAATTGTACTTGAAAATCTTAAGTCGCCCTGTGGAAAAAATGGTTTGAAACTTGTTGACAAAGTATATATATATATTACTTTAAGTACAAGCTTTCAATCATCTTTCGAGCTAAAACTATTTATGCATATCACAATCGTGATTGCTCGTCACAAAAGTTAAAACCTTTAGGCCTCTGCGCAGGAAAATAGTGTTTTGTAGTTTCGTATTTATTATTCGCGACTTTAACTCAAAGGGTTTTAACCCTGAAAGAGATGCTTACCTACTTTTTTTTTGACGAGTTCTTAGCAGCGGCACAAAAAATAACAACAACAAACGACATCTTCTGTATTTCTCTAGAATGGCTCGACAACGCGCTTTTCGTCAAAGAAATCGCGGTAGGGCTTGTGCTTGGCCTCTTTAGCAATGCTTTTAGCTAACCAAGACATGGTTGTTTATCTGTCCGTTCATTTAGAACCTTGGAGGGAGGGCACAGTCCATGCTCAGTTAGTTTTACAGCGGTTCGCTTTAGGTTACTATTTTTTGTTTTAGTCAAGCACGGCACAGCCACTACTCGTTTATAATAAAGTACTCTCGTTTAAATCATCCGTCTTGGCACAAATCCTCTAAGATGAGACTCTATCTTTTATTTCAGTTTCTTGGTTTGGTATCGCGATTTTTCCCTGAAACAAAAAAAATAAGTTAAGGGTAGTAAATAGGGTACAATGGGATCCTTGAATAAACGCGATTGGCTTCTAATAAGCTACTTTCAGTAAATTCATGTTATAATTAACTTGTGGATGTCTTTTAAAGAATAAGTTCGCGGTAATTTTTTTATGAATTTGCCTTTTTCATTAATACCCGCTAATACCAGCCCCAAACTACATATATATTAGTTAGAAAAAAGCCTTCCATTGACGAAGTCATTGTTGCACATAGCATTCGTCACTTCACACTGGAATAAAATAAACAAACATAACTGCAGCCAATGGCGCCTTCTGGTTTTCAAGCGAGCTTCTATATACTTCAGAGAAGACGGTAGTTATTGTTGTCGTTTGATCCCTGACGTTCATATTCGCGTTCATCTTCAAAAACAAATTGCAACAAAGTTTAAGGAAAAAGGGCTCGTCTTCCCTTATTCTTACCGTTGGTGTCTTATGGCGAAACTGATGAACTGCTTTTTGCAGGCTTTGCAATGTTTTAGTGACCTCTATCAGCTTCGTTTGTACCTCATCTTCCTCCTCGGGGGTGTCCTCTTCTGAGGGAGTGGTGTCCTTATCGGGTTCCTTCCTTAGTGTATTTTGTTTACCAGAAAAATAGCGATGAATCAAATTTTTGATAACGACCCGTCGCTAAACAGAAAACAAAAACAAAAAAGGCGTGGTTAATGAAAATGTCATTGACTTAGAGTTCAATTTCGTCTGAATGTCATGATGACTGAGTTCAATTCCAATTGAAGGCTAGGACTTTCCACATGTATGCCATAAACTCTATACGTGGCACATATACAGTAAAAACCCGCAAGTAAGAACCTACTTTTTATGGAGTTAGCCTAAACGGGTTCTTATTTAAATGGTAGTTAACACAATTTTAGGCTATTTAGGTTCTTAAATAGGTTCTTATTTCTGTGAAAAAAAGAAAAAAAGAAAGAAAAAAACAAGCTACAAAACAAGATGGTAATCAGCCTACTTTTCAATTTCAAAATGCCATACAATAATATTAACTTCTTGCACTTTATTTTTTTATTACATCAATAGATTAGCACTTTTATTTGCACAGCAATACTAAGCTCCTAATTCTCCAAACAGGATTCTTGCACAGCTTTGCCGCTGCATTTCGCTAATATGATTTTTCATTTTCTAGCCTAAACTGGTTCTTTATAGGGGGTATAAATGGCAAATTTTAGGTTAACAGGTTCTTAATTTTCAGGTTCTTACTCACGGGTTTTTACTGTAGCACAGCACGGAGAAATAAATAGTCTGTTTCCTCGAGAAGATAGAAGAATGAGGAAGCAAAGGATACAAAATAGTTACCTTGTAACGACTAGTCGAACGTGAGTTACGTTTATAAGGAATTTAAAAACGATGTCAATAAGTGGCACCTTTCCATGCCTGCCTCCCATTCTTCCCTTCTCATTCTTTATAGATAATTGCTCGCTGAAGAATAATGGTTATTAATGCCCTTATGTGCGAAAAACTTTTGAAATTTGACATCGCTCCTCCTCGACTGAGAACACTGCACTGTCTGGCTAAATTATTAAATGACCACCTACCGATTTATGAAATCACTCATTTTTTCAAATGAATCGGCCGATCAAAATTAAGAAAAAACGCGTTGTGTTGCTGTGTCAATGTATTGAGCATGAAAGTACTATTTGACGACTCTATTTTTACGTTTCCATACTGGAGACAGGACTGCCACTTTACGTCGTCATCCGGCCGAGCCACTCAAAGTACCAGCCCTTTGCAAAGCAAAGGCACAACATTTATTTCGCAGTGTCCTGTAAATGTGGACCCTGTCAGTATATTGGCCAGACCCCGAGGGGTCGAAACCGCGACACACTCGCTCTGCAGTCAAGCTCTCTACCGACTGAGCTAGTCCAGCTGCGTTGTTTTAGAATTAGCACTTCTAAAAGGGAATTTTCGACAAGAACCCCAAATATAGGAGAGCCTGCTTTCTTCCCTTTTGATCGAAGCTAAGGTACATTTTCTCTTAGTCCGGCCCGTTTATTGAGATTGATTTACTTTGGTTATCACTATTCTTACTTATATGATGAGAGTAGAGGTTCATTCTAATTTTCTAAAAGTTGATATACTTACCCTTTTCTGGTTAGTTTTAACTGTATCTGATGTAATTTCTTCTGTTTTGATACAACCAAGACACTAAAAAAGGATTACAAAAGACTCTATTGATAATACCATGAAAACAGTGCTTGAAGTAGCCAAAAAATGACAACAAAAACAACGACAGGAAACGAAAGAAAACGATCGTTTTTATTTCAGGCCAAGCATGCAGCCTATCCGGATAGTTTTCAGGCGTAAAGCTTGAGAAACTATTTGCACGAGAATAGAAACCAAAGAAACATGCACATTTACGTCTCCTGACATGTGTCTGAGAATATAAGTTGTAGATCGATTATCGTAAGAAATATTTAGTAGATTTAAAATCTTGTGAGCTTGGTTCGAGTCTATAGTTGTTTTAGTTTTTACCAAAAAATTAATTCCTTTTTAATTTCTTAGCGTTTAAATCATTGTTTCACGTGGATGCAGTGAGGCTTTGCTACTTACTTACTTACTTTTTTAACCCAGCTGTATCTTCTAGCAAGCCAACGGACTGCGGAGGCAATTTTTTCTACTGGTATCAGGTTAAATGGCGGTGGTAGAGGACTGCCTTCACTGATGTAATACATCCAGATACGCGTCCTCGCAAACTTGAATTTAGTGTCCTTCTCTTTCTGAAAGAAAGCAAATATAGACGTATAAAATACTTATAGCATCAAGGTAATTTAAGGCAAAGGTCTTCAGATCTAGATGTCGTATCGATCTCCTACGAGTGTTGTATAAGAAAACTGTACTGTGTAATATAAACAGGGATTTCGAAGCGACTGAATTAAATCTCCTTAAAGGTAATATACCTGGTATCATTTATCACACAGTAATAAGCTCAGTTTATTTCAGAATACTTCACAACGCAAATCACTTTCAAAATAAGAACGCGTTAAGGTTTGGCGTAGGCTGAACTCCGGCCCGAGTTTTAACCTCTGACTTACAAGACCACTGAGAATTCCTAGACAATCAAACATCAGCTAGCCCCAGACTTTTTCAGTTGCAGTTCGTTTTTCCCTCGCGCGCATTTTGAGACAAGTTTAGTGACGACCAGTTTCTATGGTTACGAAATATGACGTCACAAATAGCAGGTGGTCAAGTCATTTTTTGATGAAAATCATGTTTTCAACTTCTTTCAACGATAAAAGTAAAGGTTGTGACCGGAGAAAATGAAGCAAAGTACTTATTCGTGTGTTATTTATTAGCGGGTCAAGCACAACATCAGGTCAGCATCAGCAGTGACAAGCTGATGCTTTGTTAGCTGTTGCCTTATGTAATTATAACTGTTAAGAATTTTGACTTCTTAATCTCATTCCCAGACCCCTTGTAAATTTTGTGTAAATAGTCTCGTCATAATCTGTAACGGTCACTTTAGAACACTTTTGAAAATGGTTGTTGACTAGCATACGATACGCCACTTATCAAAATACGAAATTTGACAACGTTTATCACCGCTGCTGGTGTTTCATTTTTGTTTAAACTACGATGGCCAAAAAACAAAAGTTTTCATGATATGTTTTTCTTATCCTTTCGTAAGCTAACCACATTTTTCTTTATTATTAATTATTATTTTCACGGTTGCAATATTTACTTATGCTATGTACGTACGTGTTACTGTGATAGTACATGCAAACTTCTCCTTTTATGGCTGAGAACACGTGGAAAGGGATGTTGGCGCAATACCAATTATACTGTTCTTGTGTGACCCATCCATTGGCACGTTAGTTTGTATGCGTTTTACAATTTTATTATAAACCGATTTTTGTAGACACAACATTGCACTTACATCAACCTTCTTGTATGAGTTATTGAGCATAGCGATCAGTAGGTTTAGTACAACCAGTATGGAAGCGAGGCTGTATACTGCGAACAAAATCTGTCCTGTAACCATGGTAATCTTTGAGTTCTCGTCCGTTTCAAAAGCAGAAAATTCGACATGTCCGAACAATGCCCAAAACAATGTCTCCACGGTTCCCTCGATTCTGTTAAAAGAACACGTACAAGCTATCTGTTAGCTCACATATACACTTAGTGGAACTGCAATTTAACGATCCTCGATAAAACGATGTTCTAGTTTAAAACTATGAATATTCTATGTCCCGGCAAAAGTTACAGTAAAATGTATGAAACAGAACCCAGATACCACGATATTCCCGGTATAATTAGAATTAAGCGGTATTATCAGTACACAGTCAAAATTTAAGAAAAACTAAAGTACAGTTAACTATTAGTTCATGCGTCAGCGTGCGTATGTCGAGATATTGAGCACGCGGGAAGTTTGGAGAGCACGAAAGAGGCGTGTGCAACTCTAGCCCCTTGAGTGTTCTCCAAACTTCCCAAGCGCACAGCTCGCTCAACAACAACACTCACCTCTTTTCCTTACTATCGGTTAACAAATTCAAACGTTTCCTCATAAATTTCCTTATAAAACACATAGTAAACGCTTCATCGTGCACTGCTGAGTTATGGATGCACTCAGGACAGTCAGGATTGCTAAGTTCACAACAACTAGAGGAATTACGAATAGTTTATTGATGTCATCAGTGTGCTCAATAGGAATATGAAGTACGTTCGCGCTATTGATTTGATTAGGCGAATTTTCTAGCTATGTTATAATAATCTTTAACGTTTCTGTCAACAGCTAGGTGCGATGATATATGAAAATGATACTGTGTTCTAAACCCCTGTTTATCACCTGTATCCTCTTTATCCTCCTTGCCATTTATTACATAGTTCTCTTAGTTTCAGTATCTTTGACTCTTTCTTGTGATGAAACGTAAACGTTGCAGGAATTTCAAGGCCGATGCCTTTGTTCACGACGATACCATTTAATCAAAATCAATAATCAATAACATCAATAATAGTCAATAAAATCAATAACAATTAATTGGTTGATATTGAAAATCAATAAAAATCAAAACATTTTTTTGATTTGTCTTCATGATAAAGGGCTATCAGAGTCTAGTTTTAAGGGGAAGCGTTATTTTGCTATCATTTTGGAATTAGATGTACATTGTCTCTGTTTCCTACCTTTCAAAAGGGTGGGATGTATTAGTGGCGTTACGACTCTTGGCAACTTGTGCTGCAGTTAGTTGCACGTACTGGGAGTACAGTTTCCTCATGGCAAAAGCAAACGCGCAAAAATTCAGGGCAAAGAGCGCGAAAAATCTGACAATATCCTTGGTCATCATCATAAGGGACAGGTGCAGCGGTCCCAAAGTAGAGTCAACTTGGAGAAGATGCGAGGCTTCAAAGAATGTTAGAAGCACTGCAAATGCGTAGAAACTGTTTGACAGCAGCAAGAGATGATACGGGCCCAATGAAGAGGCATCTTCTAGCTTGCTAAGAGACACAGTCCAATCATCAGAATCTCTTGCTAAAGAAGCGTAGCCCACGAGCCATAGTACAGCAGCAAGAACGTAGCTAATGATCATGGGTATGACGGCAAGGTGCCACCACTCACCGAGATATCGTTCCATGCCTTGATACATGGCTTGCTTTATTTCTTGGACGATTATACCAACCACCCAGATACCAATAATAACAGCTATAAAAATAGATAAATAATAAATCAAGTAAAATGAGTAAATATTCCTAAGACATAAATGCTTGACTCATTAAGCATAATTTGAACGAACGTAGCTCTATCACGAACTGTTCCAAGCTAATCTGGACTTATCCACGCTCGTGGGCCCAAACAAAATATAATTCATTACGCAAATGAGGGGTTAAGCGAGTACTGAATCTTCTTTGCCTTGTCAAGTATTGCATTATGTAGAGCAAGTGGATTGCAAACCCTATGAAAACACTAAGATTATTTATCTCGGGTACGTATCTTCAAACCAAGTTTGTTTTACATCTTCATAGATCGGCTCTCTTCACTGAAATGACGCCATGTGATTAACTGTCAACAGGAGGGAAGAGTATAAGAATTTGAGGATACTTGGCTCTACGAACTTGTACGAAGTCGTCAGTGTTCCGGCGCACGATTACTTAGCGAGTATACAATAAAAAAGCTCTCTGTTGAGAAATCTCGAGAGTCGTTGGTTCCTTGGTTAACGGCTTTCTCGTTTCCCTAACGAGAAAGAGCGATTTTTTAAGGGGTTTTGACAGGAGGATTAATTGCTGTTTTTGTACAAGTACCTTTACCTATACACAAATGTTTCTTCTGATCAGCGTTATGAAGAAGATATCAAACCAACCAGTTCACCACGGAGCACTAACCATAACATTTTTTGGTGAACTTTTTCAAGTCCATCCTTTTAATCTGTTGCAACAGACGACGAGAAACAGTTTCAATGCAAAATGCACTAAACTAGTCTTAACTGAATGACAAAAATGGACCGCTATTTTTGGAATTCAGTCGATGCGACAAAAAATTAGCTTTTTAAAATACTTGCAAATAGCATGACAAAGTCGCTTATAGTATAAACTTGTATTCGAACTCACTTAGTGGTGATAAGCGCAGGAACGAGTCATATTTATCTTGGAAGGCCGACATTGCCACCAAAGCCAAGAACCACAGGACGGAAGACGCTTGGCTCATGAGCTTGCACAGAGGAGTCTCCATCTTCTTTCTCAGTTGGTTGGCAGGAGTGAACATGTATCCCAGCATGCAAAGTGGCATGAAAAGTGCATACAATATCATCAGAAGAAATTTCGTTTTGAAGGACAGTTGATTCCATTTTCCCGACCCCTTATAAGCAATCGTGTTCAGCATAATTTGGCTGTAGGGATGGGCTATAAACTAAAAGACATAAACATATCAGCATTTTCGCTTTTTCGAATTCAATCTTCTTCCTGTGAACTTACATAAAAATCAATTTAACCCTTAGACTGATGTAGGTAGTAGGTTTTGTTTTCATATTGACGTACACCACTGAAATGTTTAGGTTCCACAGTAACTGTAACGACTCCTCGAAAGTCATCACGTTAACATTAAAAGTTGATGCTCCCGGAACAATCCGTAATTCTTTATCAAAGTAACAATTTCCCTTAAGTAGCGCCCCAAATTGAAGCTTAGAAAAATACTACTGTACAGAAATGCAGTCTCTGTTTTAGAAAAGATTGTACAAACAAAGGAAAATAAATGCTGTGTTGTTTCTTTTCAGAAGATTAAGACCCTATTTAGGAAAAGCTTACAAACTAATATTGCATATCCCGTTCGGCGGTCATGCTCGTACGTAGGTCATTTGAGGCTCCTTCCACACGTATCCCGATATTTTTGAATCCGCAACTTTTTCTTTCCGGATACGTTATCCGTCCACACGTATTCGGTGAACCCGGCATACGAATCCGCAACTTTTAGAATCTGCTCTCCTGAGTGGAAATTTTTGATTACGCTATAAATCTTGAATCGTGTGGACGCTGAATTAAATCCAGATACTTTCTTAATCCGGTGACGTAAAAAGATCGAGCCCAGTTCTTTACCGTGAATACTGCTCAAGATGGCAACCTCGTTACCCGGTTCTCTCTATACTCGTCGATGCAAATTGTAAGATGCAAATTGCGCGCGGTATACGACTCATGCTCTGTTGCCAATATTCCCAGAGTGAATCTGGATACTTGTCGGATATGTGTCGGATATGTGTAGACGGGCAAATTCGATTTGAATACCGATACGTGTGTACATGGAAATTTTTGAATCTGGAAGGAAAAAGTAGCAGTTTCTTTAAAATATCCGGATACTTGTGGACGGGGCTTGTTTTCTGCTCCCAAACCTCCACCAGTAAGGCACAAAAATAAAAGGTGAAAAGAAAGAATGTGACATGATTTGAATCTATGAGGACAGAAGACTTTTCTGGTGCTTTTTCTACCTCGCGGGTGAATCATAGCCTGCGAACGCAGACGTATTTCCGGTCGTCCCTTCTCTCCACTCGAACTTTTCGGTTGGAGAGAAGCGACGGCCGGAAATACGTCTGCATTCGCAAGTTGGGTGAATCATGGATAGCCGGAAAAAGGTTAAGTGTTTTTGCTCTCCATGCCAAATCTACTTTTACAAAATACTTGGGTAATCGTACAAAACTAACTACTGTTCTCTGTTCTTCATTCTTTCTTTTCGGGAATAAAACGTCTCTCTTTCATGGCCAAAAAAAGGTCTCTCCTCTTGGGATAAAAGAAAAATAGGAAGAAAATTAAAAAGTACTCTTACCTTTCTGTTGCGATATTTTATAGCGAGGTTAAGAACGCGTAATGTGTGTTCCTTTTGTCTCAATTGTACCTTCCCGTTCCATGTTTCAGCTTCCGGTACATCCATAACCGCAGCTATTTCCTCGAGATTTCTACATTCATCTAACAGACTGACTGCAAAATTTTCGCTCTGCGCGGAGAGGGCGAAATAGTCCTCACGAAATTCGTTTTCACTGTGTCCTAGTTGCTTAAGCTTCCGCCTCAGAACAATTGATCTGTACAAAGGGTCGTTCGCTTTATAACTAGAACCCTTTTTGTTCAGTTCTTTTCGCTCGCGATTCTCGTGGAGGAAAGTCTGCGAAATGTATAAGGGGCTTGCTAACGCTTTATAAGTGTTAAGCTTGAATAAAGAATCTTTAAGTCTGACCATTGATCCACTTTCACTTTGAGGTTTCTGCGTATTCGGATGGTCGACTCTGTAACCTTTGCTGACAAAGAATTCAACAATTTCATAGTTTCCGTTAAGCACAGCAAGGACAAGCGGCGTCAAAAATTCCTCGAAATTCTCTGGTCTGCTTCGATGTTGTGTTGCTGACAATTTTTCAAGCGTTTTAACAGCTGTATTTTTTCGATGTCTTGAATCGTGTGCTACAAGAATTCTGACATACTGCAACGAGTTATTCCTGACGGCTTCGAACAAGGCCGCCCCGATATCTGCCTTATTCCGTAACAGCGTTTGAACTACATCAAACGCTTCCTTCTTCACTGCTATTTGTAGCGCCGTTTCCCCGTTGACATTTGTGCAGTCTACATCCACGTGTTTTACATTTATCAGCTCTTCCACTTCGGCTGAATTACCGCTACGAACTGCTTCAAAAAACGCTTTTTCTTCTGGGCTCGGCGAATATGGGCAGAAGTCAATCTCTTCCATTTCAACGTACTTTGTTCCCAGAGTTTCTGTTTGCGGCCTGGTTTGGTCTGCACATCCTGGCTCATCGATGTCAATATCTCCCCCTCTGTTTTCCATGGTGAACGTATTTGAAAACGTTTAACGAAATGGTCGGCGCAATTGTCAGCGCATAGTTCAGTACGTCGATGAGAAATGTGTTATACGGTTGACTTCTTATTAAAAATTGAATATGTTTGTGTATAGAGGCAATATCTATGTTTAAAATCACTCAAGTATAGCAAAACACAGACATTAAGGTGATTGTGCACATTCCTCAACAGAACTAAAATTACTTGAGGGGCTTTTAACTTCTTAAAGCTACGTCACCTGACACCCTGAGATACCTAGTGATCGCCACTAACCCTGTGGGAATTTTTGAGCTACAAATTGTGAGGTCGGTGTGTGCGCTAATGGAAAATTAGTGTGAGGAGTTTTGTGTAGTGTTGAAAAAATTCTGCATTTACGATTTTGCATTCCGTTGGAGGTATGTTTTATGGCGCTTACTTGAGAGAGTTGTAGGTTACATTAACAAAATACATAGGAATGGAGTAAAAAGAGCAGTAAGGAAACCGAGGAAGATTCAGCGATCATTATAGATAGCAGATGAGTAACTGTCTCTGAACTGTATTGTATACTCAAATATATTTCAATAAGAATAAACACGGAAACATGGTGCGCGACAAAGCGAAGGATAAAGGATAAACAAAGTTGTGAAACTCCCTAAAAACGCATTCTTTTTGACTGCTGGTTGAGATCTTGAATGAAAAATCATCCCATTTTCCTCGTAGCAATAGGTTTGATTTTAGTGCTCTGTGGCGAACGATTTTGCATATACTATGGGAAGACGCCATTGACAGGAAGCAGAAGATCTTAGTTACGTCCAGTGTTGACAACTGCGGTTATAATTCTGAGAAAACGAACTTCATGTGGATTGGAAGCTGGTCAACCTTGTCAAAACCTTTTGAGGGGGCGTTGCTCCTCTGAGCCTTGTGACAATACCACGGTGACTGATGGACCTTTTTTATTTTTTCTTAAATATTTGATATTTAATAGAAATTAGAAATTTCCAGAAATCTTGGATAAACTAAGCATAACAAGATAAAAAACTTCCGTGACAGAATAAGCTCGGTTGCCAAGTAACAATATTTATCCTGATGCGGAAATTTGTAGACGTTGTTCCGGTTAGCGCTGATACACTTTTCAAAGTGATAAGTTTTTCCTGATGATTAATATCACAATATTAAACGACGTATTTTCGATGCAAAAACTTAACAGATTTTAACCTCTCCTTTTGTCCAAAAAGAGATGAGGGACAAAGAGGGAGGGCTGGGACTAAGCATGGTCTCTAAAGCCCTGCTTAAATTAACGGGCCCATCAGTTAGTCGAGCTTCATCTTAATGTTCGATGAATTTGTGCTAACACCTTAATAGACTATATAGATATCAGTGGAAATGTCCGATCAAGTTTGAACGACTTCAAACTTTTTACCTAACATTTCTTTTGCTCTGTTTTTCGCGGACCATGCCGACCCATGCGACAACCTGTCTGCCAGTATCTGCCAGTCTTTTGAACAGCTTTGGAGACATGAATGGTAATTATTCAAAGTGGACTGACTACAAATTATAGTAGTTGCTAAAAAACATATCTACGTGAACAGGGGTCTTTTTGCATGAGCATGCGCGGCCGCTGAACAAGTGATGTGCATGGAGGCTCACCACAAGGTCTGCCTTCATCAAAATGGCGCGTCTCAGTGCGCGATTTAACAAAATGTGTAGTTCGCAAGTTTTACGGTCACAGAGAGGGGGGCTTATTAGTAGGAAGGGGCTTATTTGAGGGGGAGGAGGGGGGGCTTAATAGAGGATTTACAGTACATCTAAATGGTTATACATGATTTTTAAGGATACTCCATTTTAGGTACTCTACAGGAAACTCCATGGAGTAGGCCTCCGCGTTTTGTCATCTCCCAAACAAAGTGCAGAAACGTTTGTTGATGTAAGTAAACACTTTCAATGTTCTTTGTTTTGCAATGGGAAAGGAACACTAATACAGTGGAACCCCGTTAATGCGACCACCGTTGGGCCATAAAATCGTGGTCGTAATAACGAAGTGGTCGCATTAACGGGGTCCTCAAAATAATAAAATGACTCAATGGTTTTTACGTTTGGTTTGAAAGAATATGGCCGTAATAACGAGGTGGTCTTATAAACGGGGTAGTCGTAAGGCGGGGTTCCACTGTATTAAAAGAAAAACATAGCAAATTTCACCGAGTGGGTTCGAAGGGCGCAGTTCTTAATGACTGCTTCTTAATTCGTACTACTCGATTCCGCAAAAAATCGAGAATTGCAACGCACTGCCAACTTACGTTTGAACGATACTGAAAACGTGTTCTAAACCAAACAGTTGAGTCACGTTCCATCTCACATCACAAAAAACCTGTTTTGACTTGGTTGTGGGCTAGCGATGGCACGTGACCAAAGAAAAGTCATGTGATGAAAGCTAAGAAAACAATGCTAATACATATGCACGAACTTTAACCAAGACATAATAAGTACAGGGCAGGAGGAGTTGGACATTTGTGGGTACCTATGGATAAATCCTGGCTACGCCTTTGGAGTGCAGAAGCAGGTTGGACTGTTGGACCGGGCAAAGAAGTAGCGCGTATTCCATAGAATCTTTTATCTAGTATCTAACTATTTAACTTAGCGCTTTTTTTATTTCTTCAATACGCTTTCACTTTAGAAATTAATTTGTTTTGCACAAACCTTGTAAATTCTAGAGCTAAGTGTTTCCGAGCATGGCATAGCATGAAGACCTTCCTTTTCAGAAGGGCATGTTGTCGAGATAAATTTAAACAATTTTTTTTAAACACTAGAAATTTACTTTAAATATTATACTAAATTATATTTTTTAAGGTTTTATTTGATTTACTTGAAGTTGAACTTTGATGGGAAATTTTAGGAATTCAACATTTCATATTTAATTGTACATATTTTTAAGGTTCATTTTTTTATGTCATTAATGTGAAGCGCTTGCGGACTTTTTAGGAATAAGCACTATATGAATAAATTATTATTATTATTATTATTATTATTATTATTATTTAGTATTATTTTGCAGTATTACGTAAGAATGCAAACTGTTAACCACGTATGACGCACAGCGTAGCCTATGTGGCCTGAAAGGAACTAACTTACTCTCGGAACGGAACTTTGTTATGAAATATTACATAGGCAAAATTTAAACAATTAGTAATGAAACAGAAAGATAAAAGTAAAGATTATAAAATACAACTGATAAACAAAGCAAAAAATGATATTAACCTTAAAAAGCACTTGAAACTTCACTACTGCAACAGCAGTACATTTACACTACTTAAACAACAATTGCCTTGAAATTATTATTATTATTATTATTGTTGTTGTTGTTGTTGTTATTTTGCTGTTTTGAAGTTAAATGATTCCGTTTGGCTTTGAAAATTGTCGCCTGCATACCATCCTAGTGGCGGCAAATGACCAAGTTCACACCATGACATCATGATGATTTCCATGATCTGGACTCTTTTTAGGTTTCCTGTCAGATGGAAAGATATCTTGAGATTGACCTCATGTTGGGCTACCTACAGTCGACTCTCGATAACTCGAACCTTCAAGGGAAATCAAAACAAGTTTGATTTATCGACAGCTCGAAGCAAATAGCCAGAAGTAAGGGAAAAACCGGATTTACTTTACAATGAACATTTTTATCACATTTAATTGTAGAAATGTGAAATGAATTAACATTGAAAGATACTTCTTGATTGTAAAAAAATAAGAACGTAAGGTAACAAAACAAAGCATGTGTTTTACTTTCTGAGAAGAAAAGCTGTCTCACGTTTTGTGACAAACAACATGAGCCTTCAACACTGCGACAAATAATATGCGAAATTCACTGAAATTTGAGTTTCGGGCGCCAGTACACTGCTTTTTTCCCCCCACTTTTTAAGCGCTCAAACCATGGTTCGAGTTATCGAGGCTAAAATTATATAGAAATGATCTGAGGGAGGGGGACATGGGGGTTTTTTGGTATTGCGGTATTGGGCTTTTTTTCACGCGGTATTTCGGTAATTTTAATTTTAAGGTGCGGTATTGCGGTATCATCTAGCTCTGCGCTATGCGGTTTTTCATCATTTTGGCTGACTATCATATTCGGTAAAATAAGATTGTTCACGGTATTACGGTACCGTTTATTTGCGCTTTCCTTGCGATACAATACGCAAAACAAAACACAGTAGGACATAAAGGTCAATAAATAACAATTATTCACCGAAGTGGAGGTGGCTAGTCCTGGATATTTACCGAACTGCGAAGCAGTGAGGTAAATATCCACGACTAGCCACCGACACTGAGGTGAATAATTGTTTTAGTATATACTAAAACAGTGAGATGATTGAGCACAAAAACGAAGATTTTTAACTCAAATACTGTTGCCAACGATTACAATTTTGGCGCGTAATGACCGGGCGGCCGCGGCCGTCGCTTTTTCTTGCCGGCAACTAAAACTTCTGAAGGCATTTGTTTAGCTCTTGCGGGGAAATTTCTTCAAAAGGAGTTTTGAATTATTTTTGTATTTAAAATCATTCTATAAAAAAAGATTATTAAATTTAGTTTTAAGCTTATTCATGAACAACTCAACTAAATAAAGTAAGCCAGACTTAAGCTTCATTTGCATTTGTAAACATAAAACTTTTTCACCGGTTTTATCGATAAATTCGTGTCAAAAAGACAAAGCTTTACCTGTTAAAACTTCCAATCCGAACTTCGTCACCTTCTTCGTGTATTGCGGAAACAGCTTGCTTGATTAGTTGTGAAATTTCTTTGTTTGTTTACGGCAGCAAACCGGGAAGGCATTTTGCTTGCAACTTTACACGAGTTTGGCGTCGCTCGCTCCGAGGAACTGGAGGTGAATCAGTGAATAGTGCAGGATATTCACTGATTGAGTAGCCAATCAGAGCGCGCGAAAAACACTATCCACTGTTTTAGTATATACTAAAAGTTAATATTTAGAAGTCTTGAGACATACCATTTGTGGGTCATTTTGTGACAGTTAATTGTCGATAATATACAATGTGATTGTTATTGCATCCAATGATAATGAGTCGTCTCAAGTTACCTTACCAGGCTTTTCGATCCTACACGCTTTCTCACAATGGTTGAGGTCATGTTGAGGTCGCTGAGGTTGAAGACGGCGTGGTCATCATTGACTGTGTGGCAATTTTTTATGAGGAGGGCGAAGGAGGCGAACATTATCGCAACAAGAATAAGTTTAGATCTCGGGTTTCGAGAATTGAAAAACGCCTTGTAAATTAAAGTTAAAAGAGAAAATTTAGTAAGTTTGTATGAGTTTACCTCTTACCGGCGCGACGTGTGAGACTGTCGAGATAGCTGACCCCTGAGAGACTGACGCGCTAGACTAGACTTGCTTATCGAAACTCGCACTAGACGTGCGTGGAAAGGGTTTTGGTTGGTTTTTTATTCGCGCTTTCAAGAGTTATTTTTATTGGAGATTCAAAATTAGCTGTTGGGTCGACCAACCAAAAGGTTGAACGAATGTAGTTTACTTTTCAGTGAAAATTTGCGAAAAATTTGCAAACTACCAAAATATTAAAAAAAAAAACGTGGACATCTGGTGCATAAATGCCTGAGATAATTAAACGCGCTAGATGGAAGTAACCATAAGTATGCGGACCCGATTATAAATGTGATTAAAATATGCGGTATCGGTATTTAGACGATTTTCGACGCGGTATTTCGGTATTTGCCAGTTTTCTCACGTCGTGCGGTATTAGGTACCCCCCAATGTCCCCCTCCTGAGGGGAAACAATTACTTCGAGTTAGCGGGAGGTTCGAGTTATCGAGGAATCGAGTTACTGAGGGTAAAATTACAGTAAATGTATGAGGGAAATCCAGAGGAAATTGAATTTGGTTCGAGTTAGCGCGAGGTTCGAGTTAATGAGGGTTCGAGTTTTCGAAACTCTTTATTAAGATTTCGGGCGACAAAACTCAGCATTTCAACATAACTTCGGGCGACTTGATCGGTAACCCTATGCCCATACGAGTCTGTTCGAGCGGAGTTAATAAATTGCAATGGTTATGAAACCCGTCTGACTTCTTAGTCAAAGGATTCTGGCCTTGATCGTCCACATCTTTCAACAGTGGCACTGGTGTTTTTCATTTTTGATGTTTGCTAATTTTTAAAGCAATTCTTTTACACTTACTATCGTTTGGGGTTGTTCAAATAAAGTTAACGAATTTATCCCTTTGCTTATTTATCCAGTCCAAAGACAGTATCTGACGATTGACAATCTACTGTTTTCCCGAACAAAAAACACACAAAAAAGTTACCATCACTTTAGGCATCCTCCGGGATGGAGAATTAAAAATGGCTGAAATGGGACTCACCTGATAAGCCATCAGACAAGTAGCCTGTTCCAGGCTCTCAGATAGTAGGGAAGACGCGAAAAAGTAAAAGGCACGCACAGCTGGCGGGGCGGGAAAAAAGAGAAAGGAAGGGAGAGAGAGTTAGGAGCTGGTGTACCGGAACAGGTCATTTAAAGAAATGATTGCAGGCTCCGCCGCTCCTTCTCTCCCCAGTTTCCTTCCGTTTTATTTTCGCGTTCGCGCTTTCTCAATTATGCGGGCCCGACTATCTCGGAGCCTGAAACAAGCTATCAGACAAGACACGTGAAGACTTGCGTTACTATCACTCTCTCCGCATTACAAATTTCGTCGGGAAAATTTTATACGAATAACTTTTTTTGCGACAAAGGCGATGAAAAATTTCCATTTTCTACACCTAACGAAGAAATTTTTACCCTGCGAGCAGTGGTTTCTCCAGGCCGGACGCTACGCTAGTAAGGGAGAGAAACCACTGCGAGCAACCCTTCGCTTTCCATCAAGGATGCGCGTCCACTTGATGCCTACGTCAAAACGTCAAATGGCGTCACTTTCTCTCATTTCGCAGAAAAAAATTGGGACTTAAATATCCAAAGACAAGACCGCATCGATAACGTCAACAAAAAATAGGTTTAAGTGATAGGCAAAATAACAACTTTGCACATGCATCACGCTTTTCTGTGCCTGATTTCTCTGCCGTTTTTGCACGACTACGACGTGAAAATGCCTAATTTCGCGTTTTATGGATAACGTAAACAAGCAACGACGAAATTTCTTTTCTCTTCGCTCCGGAAGTTGGATTTCAACTGCAGTTGGGTTCGCCTACATTTGACAAAGTAAGAAGGTAGGAAATAGAGGATACTTCATGGAAAGTGCTGGCGTACGGTATTTACGCACGAGTTGTATTTGTATCAGAAATCTCACTCGTTCGCTGCGCTCACTCGTTCGATTTCTGATACGTCAACAAAGCACTTTCCACGTGGTATTGTGTTTATTATGTACAGCCAGCCTTTTATTTCAAATCTTTCTAGAATCCTAAATTGTCAAAATATGCCTTTACATACCGTGAAATGACAAAGAAAACGAAGTAACTTAAGCTTATATTAGTATTAAAAAATTCTTGGTAAAAATTATAGTGAGGATAAGGATACGAAAAAATCCAGGAATCACAAGTAATATTAACTTTTTTCTGAATGTACAAATAAAAATGAACGATTTATAGTAAAATGACCGGTTTGAATATAACCAGAAGAATATGGCTTAATAAGCTTAGCTCCGATAAAAAGTTCAAGTACAAGCTTACGTCTCGTTCTGTTTTTTTCCCCTTTCCCCGTCAAGTTGTCTCGCCGTCTCTCTTCAATTTTCTTTATCGATAGTGAAATATACAAGACTATTCCAATCCAATTTCCGCGATTTTTCTCACTTTTCTACAAGAAAAACTCTACTTTATCGGGTCTTTTCTTCTGAATGTCTGCGGCAAAGCAACTCGCAAAGCAAGGGCTGCACCTGCAAGCGCCTAGAAACGGCGGGAATTTTGGCACGAAACTCACACACCTCTGTGGCTTTTGATTAGACATCATTTTTCTCACACATGAAAAAACATCGTGCTGAAAAGCATCGTTCGCCCCTCTGATTGGCTAGAACTCATTTGTATATGAAATTTACGTCATAGCTTTTCAGTGAGTATATCTCAGTATGTATATAATAATGAATAAATCTAATAATTACTGAATTAAAAGAGCGCAAATTCACATCAGGCTCGCGTTGAGGCAGCAGTTGCAAGGGTAAGCAAATGCGCGAGTGCCTTAACTTGTTTTTAAACAGGTTTAACATGTTTAAAGTTAATTTTTTTGTCCATGGCGCTGGACGGTGGCTCGATCAAAGAAGCAGACGGCTCCTCGCAGTGGTTTCTTTCCCTTCGTGGCTTAGCGTCCGGCCTGGAGAAACCACTGCTCGCAGGGTAAGAAATCTTTGGCTTTTTTGCGGTTAAATGTTAACCCCCCTGAGACCTCGACCCCCTCACGATAGCACCTTACTTTAGATGCACATAATTCAATGACATGGTGTTTGCCAGAAAATACTAACATTTTTTAACATCATTCTTTAACTTATTATTTTTCAGTACCTTTGTCTCTGTTGGAGTAAAATCAGATATCAGGTCCCTTAATTGTCTGTTGTTGCTTGGACTTTCCGCTTCGAACCCTGGAGGAGCGTAGGGCTGGGGCTTTGACTTGTTAATAGGGATAAGATACCGCTGGATCAAGCGAGTAATCACTTTATGATGCTGAATGAAAAAGAGTATAGGTATGTATTTGACATTAATGACGACGGTTTATTTGGCAATTGCTTTCAGTAACGAGGGTCGAGTCGGTTTTAATATTTCGTAAAAAAATACTTCATCCTTAAAGGCAACGACACGTACAAATTAAAGAAATACGAAATAATAAATAAATAGGTAAATAAATAAATGCATAAATTATCTTTGTTATCTTCGATAGCATTTATAGCAAAAAGCTTAAGTGCGCCCGAGCAAATATATGAATAAAGGAATTCACAAACAACATATAACAACGCTCGGAATCCAAACTGATAAAGGACAAACCAGTTGGCTATTTACAAGCGTGAGTCTAGAATTTAAGTTTTGGGATACTGAGTAACAAACCCTTTAGTTCTTAGGGTGGGACCTCGAACCCGGGACGACCTGACAGTCCTCTAACTGCAAGGCCACGCTGCTTCCGAAAAACTGGTTATTCTGGTTATTTCGGTTATTTTGGTTTTAATGCCAATCAGACCGTTTATTTCAGCGGGAACATTCTGCTTAAAAAAAAGGAATACACTCTGATTTACAAAAATTTTTTTTTTGCTATCAATGAAATAGCGGAAACATCCGGCTTGTACCATTAATTTGCACCGTTACGTAGTGAACCATAGCAACTACATAACAAAGCTAAGGAAAAGGTCACTTGGAAAACAACAACAACAACAACAACAGCTAGCAACAAAAACAAACTTGAGATTTTCTGTGGCATATAATTTTGTTAAAGTTTGATTTATGAAAAAACCTATTAAACTGGTTCATTTGAAATGATAATTTCCAGAGAAATGCACAAAAATGTAAAACGCTCCTGGAAAAGTTTCTTTCGTTTGGCTAATCTCATTTATGTTAGTATATACACACTCAGTGATCTTGGTGATTTAAGCCATCTGATTGGTTCGCTATCTCGAACTATTCAGCAATATTCACCTCCTAGAGAGTGGAATAATGTGTGAGCTCGGTGTTTTCCCCTTTTTTAGGGAATGAACTTTTAAAAGCCAAAAGAATCCTAGGGTTGACTTTTTGAAGGTAAGAAAAGACTTCGAAGGATTGAAAAACGGCGTTTTTCTTTTTACTGTGGCTGAGTTTTGTTCTCGATGGATTGTTTAAAATTCCAGTTTATTCGCGTAAAAGATACCGTTTCGTAAGCTCAGCGTTTCCTAACAAGAAACATTTGGCCCAAAAATCCAAGTATATTTATGACAAACAAATTTGAAAGCAAATGTCTGCAGAAGTTCTACGTTTCAAGTAAACAGGAAAAAGAATGATACAGGAAGACGACGTCTTACCTCGAGCAACCGAGCCGCCATTTTTTGATTTTTTCAGCACTTCATGCGAAGAACGACACAGCAAACCTTTATGACTATAAACTTCGCGAGACAACAGAAAACAACAAAGCTATACTTTTGTTCTCAGGTAGGGAAACAATTCAAACTTTGAACGGTTCCGTTTAAGCCATTACTCTGTTGTTTGCGAAGTGATAAACTTGTGAATTGCCATGTTTGAAAATTCTGCGAAGATCTGTTTTGAAACTTTCGCGTGATTTGATCCGTCGTCAATCAGATCGTAAGTTTTTACTGTTTCCTCTCTGATTTTGTTGAGATCACTTCGTGTGTATATACTAAACAATTATTCTTTTCAATTTCGGGGAATTATGGCTTTAGAAATATTTACCTCGCCGCTTCGCGACTGTTCACCTCGATTCAAAGAGTAATTGTTAATTGTAAGTGGCCTTGCGAAAATGTTCCCCCGACAGAAAATTTTTACCTGTTTTTCATACAATTCATTGGTCGCACGAGTTTGCGAAAACAAATAGAGAGCAGCCACACCGACATGCATTCTAACGTAAGCTATCGTATTGAAGGCACCATTTCGCTGCTTAAAGAAAGATGCCTCATAAGAAGCCGACGTTCCAGTTATATACTTACCCTCTGCATGTCCGCCTTTTTTCTTCTGGATTCAGACATGCTTGGTGCCTTTTATATTGTTTTAGATAGATGGATAGATAGTTTATTAAACTATCGAACATGGCAGTCCGTAGACTGAATTGCGTTACAATTACTTAAAACTAAGATTAAATAAATTCCAAAAATATAAATACTAATTGAAATTATAACAAAACACATTTCTATAAAAATGCGAAAAACTCTCTATATATAACTAGGTACAAACTAGTCCAAAAAAGTATGTACACATACTTGGAATAAAAGTGTTCTTAAAACGATTTGTATGTGTACGGGGCATGGCATAAGCCCTGGACTGTCTTAGATTATGTCTGTGTTCTCTCTTAGGAGGTAAGACAGGGACAAGTTTGTGATCCGGGCATGACGTGATAGACTCGAAAAGCTTGCTACACAGAGCCACGCGTCTAGCGTGCAAGGTTACTAAATCGAACCTGACCAAACATTCTGAATACGACGCATAAGGACAAATGATGTAGAGCGCTCTCTTTTGCACTCGTTCGATGTCATCACTAAGATACTGTGGAAGCGCATGATGGAAAACTGGCGCACAGTACTCTAAAACAGGTCTTATCACGGTGTTAAAACAGGTCTTATCACGGTGTTTTATTTATTTATAAATTTATTTGTTTATGCCAGTAACTTTTATTTTTTTTACATTACAATCACAATAATTTACCTTGGGTTGACGAAATTTACGAGACATTCACTTTTTAACGACCAATATTTCTATTAGACTAAATCTAGTATGATTAATTATTGCACATATACACACTCATCCACAATGAGTTTAAAGAAGAGAAACAAACAAACAAACAGGACAGGTAAAGCATTTAGCATTTAATCTAGTTCGCGGTGATTCTGTGTAAAGTTGACGTTCAGTTCAGTTCAGTTTTATTAGCCAAAGGAGAAAACAGTGCAAGAATACATATAAGAATTGTAAGTTTTCAAGGAACCCAGAAGAAACCAGAAGGCTCATGAAGCCGGGGCTCCCCATCACAAAGAAATAAGTAAAATGATTTTCGCGGAGTCACGCATTTTACAAATACACCTTTGTTGTAAGGAAAAAAATAAACAAAGACTAATTTTAGTTGAGAATTCAGTAAAAAGAAAGGAGAAAGTTTTTAACGCTGGATTGGAACGAATATAAGAAGGGGGCATCACAAATAAAAGCATCCAGTTTATTAAAGAAGACAGGACCTTGATAGAAAACAGTAAACTTTCTTATGTTTGTACGACAAAAAGGAATATAGAAACTTTTTGAACTCAAGACGCGTGTTATAACCATCAACTTGATTAGTACGTAACATGGATCTAGAAAAACTGGAAGGAATTGAGTTATTTTTGAAAGAAAACATAAGTTTTCCGAGATGCAAAGAATAGATGTCTTCTATTTTAAGGATCATAAGATTCTTAAATTATAGTGGATCAGTGTGAGCGTCAAAGCCCTTAAGTTTTTGCTGATAATTCTAACAATGCGCTTTTGCAACAAGACTAGGCGCCTAAGGTTGGTAGGGTATGTCGAACTCCATGCTAAAATGCAATATTGAAGGTAAGAATAGACAAGTGAATAGTATAAAGTACACAAAGCTGTCCTAATAAGGCAAAAACTGGATTTATGAATAACACCCACAGACTTGGAGGCTTTGCTCGCAACCTGAGAAATATGGAGTTTTCATGGCACTTGTCTCATCTAGAATAAGACCAAGAAAATTAACTCCTTAACTTGCTTCGTCTTAACACCATTCATCTCAATATTTAAGGTGAATTCATCTCTTTACTGTCTGGGTTTAAAAATTATGTAATTTGACTTTTGTATATTTAGAGATGGCTTGTTGGCTTTGAACCAATCAGATAACGTGAGCATTTCAATCAAAATTGATCAAGTTCATTAGAGTAGGAAAGTCAAAATGAGAAAAGAATACGTTGGAATCATCAGCAAATAAAACCAGGTCATAGATATTTGAAAATTGACACAAATCATCGATAAAAGTTAAGAAGAATAAGGGACTAAAGATAGATCCCTGGGGAACACCACACGAAATTTCATGAAATGAAGACGATATACCATTAAATTCTACGTATTGATGTCTATTATAAGGTAGCATTAAATCCACTCGAGGGCCAGACCACGAATCCCATAATGTTTGCGCTTTTCGAGTAGAATACGCTGATTAACGGTATCAAAGGCTTTTGATAAATCGAGAAAAATTCCTACTGCATGTTTCCTCTCATCAATGGCCGAAGTGATCTTGTCATGCAGGTATAATAAGGCTAACGAAGTTGAATGTTTCTTTCTAAAACCATGTTGATTATTGTATAAAATCTCATGCTTGTCAAGATATCGAATCAAGCGATTATACACCGCTTTTTCTAGATATTTTCAAAAGACTGGTAACACTGATACAGGTCTATAATTAGAAAGTAAACTTTTATCGCCAGACTTATATAGAGCCACACGAACCAATGTCATTTAAGCAGGGACATTACCTGAGTTAATTTATATATTCAGAAATATAATTAATAGACTCTTTAACAGACTAAATCTTATCATGGCCAGCCACAGTATTAAGACCGAGAGAATTGGCTATTTCAACAATTTCAGTTTGCGTAGCAGATTCAAAGAAAAAAGAATTATTCAAGCGATCCGGTAGAAAAGTCCTATGTGTTCTCATTGGACTGGGTGTGTTTTCGCGAGTGTAGGCTTCAGACTAATAAAAAAATTGCAAAACTGATTAGCTATTAGACTGGAATCTGAAATCTTCACATTATTGATGGTGAATGTTGAGGGTGATTTATCACAAAGATTAAAAACGCTTTTTGGTGAATTAAAAATATCAATGTACTAGAGTTTAACCCGCTCAAGGGTAAATACAGTATTTTAGGACTTGGCCTCCATTATATAACGCGTTTTTAATTCTTTTTCTTAAGTGAAGATTACTAGCTAGTTGTTTGTTTAGAAACTACCCTGTGCACGGGCAACCCAAACTCACTAAGCGACAACCTCGTTCCCAGGGTTCTCTCCTACCCGCCCTACGGAGCGAGAGAGAGAGAGACCCTGGAAAACGCTGGTCACGTGTCTCCCAGAATCTGGGAGATTACAAACAAACGATTTGGGGGAGGGGCAGGTAAGTGTGAGATTTGTCTCTACAGAGCGTAGACAGGTCAGTGCAGCCATCAAACTGTGTACCTGACCTGATCTTGAACGCGGAAAATAATGTACAAAGTACTTTGACAGCGAAAGCGTAACTTCCTGCAGAATATCTGGGTGTTAATCGGATGTTTATCAGCGATGCTTTCATTTGGCACATGCAACGGAAATCGCGGAGGATTCACCGTTTGTGCGGTCAAAAATAATTTAGGTATCCTGGTAGTAGTATTCATACCGAAACGCACTAGATTTGAATTGCCCTTTATATGTTGTGGAGGCCACTTTAGAAAACAAATGTACAGTATCTGTATGTGTTTTCAAGACTACTATTATGCAAGGCGCCGAAAAAATTTATCAAGCGTAGCTGTCCCCACCCGTGATCTCGAACTGCCTCGAAGCAACAGGAAGAGAGAATACGCGGCTCGGACAGTCAGGCTGATTGTTAGCTATTGCTCAAATGGAAAGAGGTCAAGAGAATCTTGAAAGAAAGTATTTTTAGCCAAGGCTCTGTGTTTTTGCATTTTTTGTCGTCGTCATATTTATAATTATCAGGATAGCCGTAAGCTTCTTTGTTAAAAAAATACCGTATGATATGACTTGCACAACTGCCAACCATTTATTGTTCCCTATTAATTTTTTGGATATTTAGGTATGCTTTAGAGGATTTTTAGAAATCGCTGAGCCACATGTGTTTTTAAATAAAGTTTTCATATTGGCCACAAACAAGAAAGCCTTTCGTTTGGAAGGTTATGTTGTCTGTTTTGTCTCTGTTTTTACTATTACCTGTTGTCTTACGCGTTGCGTTGGTATATAATTATTTTTGTCTTTGACCTCTTTACCACGTTTCTTTTGCACGTTTTTGCCGCATCATGACAAAGGTTAAGGGGTGGAAAATGCTGACATTTTAGGCTATAGCTTTCTGTGAAGTCACTAGATCTAAAATATTACTTTGAATGTAAATGTATTAACTGAATTTCTTGCTCTCAATAAAACTGCCATGTTTTGTCCCGGGGTTTTGTCACGCCGAATCGCTAAGACCGCAAATGGTGTAGGTTTATTTGGCCCGATTACCAGCCGCTGTCAGACAAACATTGAAACGTTTAATATAGAAGTTCAACATACAAGGATTTTACCTTCAAAAAATTAACTCGCTTGTGTATAACTCAAGATCGTAGATTCTTAGCGATTGGTGTCATCGGTTAAACGGGCGACAACGCTAGTTTTTGATTCCTCCTCTGGTAATTTACTTGTTTATCTGATAGTTTTGTTTAGGCAGAAATTTCCTTTAGTTTCAGTTATAGTTGTAATAGGGTTAGCAAATCTATCTTGCTGTTGCGATCACTGCGTGAACGTCGCAAATAAACCAGACCAAAGAATGTGAGACAAAGGACTCCTCCCTCAGAAATAATTTTGTTCTGGAGCCACGTGACCAGCGTTTTCCAGGGTCTCTCTATCTCTCGCTCCGTAGGGCGGGTAGGAGAGAACCCTGGGAACTAGGTTGACTAAGCGAACACTTGTTAAAAATTAATACATCTGGCAACGTTCCAAAACGAGGCGATTTATAGTATTTATAGGGAAACAGTAAAAATTCGAAAAAACAAGCCTCATCTTATTGTAATGAAAAGAAATAATTAAAAGTACACTTACTTGTGCTCTATTTTGTGTCCTTGTGTATTTCTGAAGCCATATGGGCTGGTTTTGCTTTTCTGTCTTAACCTTAATTTCATTAAAAGGACTAAAGGCTACACACTTTGGGAGCTCCGAAGCCCTTACTAACCGGCGATTGAGCGGGATTTTTTTCAAAAAAATCGGCCTGATCTGCCTTTTAACCGCTCTCTCGCGTGAAGATCGATAACATACGATGCGGCAGAATCGTCCAAAATCCGAAAATTAATCTCCATATGCCCAGAGAAGAAGCCAATGTCACGAGCAAACCGCCGCTTTCTCCAGTCTCGGATGCATGTGCCGTTTAAGGTGCCTCCCTAGAGTATTTACTAATAACCCTAGCTATCTAGCATACGTTACAGAACGAAATCTAGTCACTTTGTCCTTGCGATTTTGTTCACGAGATTCACCGCTAAGGTTACCCATATAAGAAGGCTCCTTTATCAAGTTTCATTTTCTGGATTAAGGCCGTTGCCATGGAAACATCGCATCCTTAAACAGGAAGTAATTTTGTCATTTTTAATCATTTTTTCTTAGTATTTCTTATTTCCCTCGGTGAAATGTCTTTAAGCTTTGCCACTTTATATTAACGATATTGCTTAACATTTTAAAGTGGAAAAAACATGGGGTCGTTAAGACGGTTTTGCCAATATTTTGAAATTTGTAATTTTTCTTAATGGAGGAATTTAGCTCTTACAGATTTTAACAAAAATAGGTCAGTACAAAGGTACTGAAACTATGAAGAAATGAGGCGATTTTTAAAAATATTTACCGAAGGAAACGCGAGAAATTCACGGTTAATTAACTACGTTGACGTCACAAAAGTCCGAAAAACACCCGTGGTTCGGGGTCGTATGAGCAAAATACGAGCGCGAGCCATCATGTCCGCATGCGCAAAATGCACAAAGCTACTGAAAACATGTGGTTTCTTTGAAGAGTACGAAAGCCATTGTTTTGAAGCCGGTGATATCTCGCCAGTTGAAAAAGGAGAGATAGCGGATTCAATTTTATACCTAGCACAGGATGTTTTCCTCGAAGTACTCGACTATTGCAGCTTAAAGTCGAAGCGTGGTGGTCACTGAGGATGGCGATCGTCGGCAATGAAGACGGTGGTTGTGCAAGGATCGCAATAAGCCCTTTCGTCAAGGGTCAGTCTGTGAGTAAAAACTATTTCTCGTTGTGCAAAAACATTGTCCATTTACTTCGTCTATTCAACGTTTGTCTACTTTTGAAGCGAAAGAATTGATGTCTTTGAGAAATTTCTGCTTGTTTTTACATACAATTTACTCTTTTGGAGATCGATAGTGACTTGTAACCGGGGTAACATTGTCTCCTCTCATAAATGTTTGACCTACACTAATCAAACTTTTTGCACAATGAGCTTCAATAGACAGCTAATAAAGTTTTTGGGGGGGAATATTTCGAAACTGAGAGGCCATGTTTGTTTTAATTTTTGCGTGGACGTCGCGCGGATTTTAAAGCTCGCGCCATACTAGTGCTCAGGCTGCACACGGCCAATTTACTCTAGGGAGCCACCTTAAACTCAGCACGGCTGTAGGAAGCTCCAATCTTGGACTTTCACCCCTCCCCTCATTTCCCAGTCATGTGACTTCCTGTCCTTTGACGACTTTATAAATAGAAAATCAGCCCGCGGGGATGGGCGAAAAAAGCTCATGCAAGATTGCGGCTGTTCGATATTTACTAATCCTTCCCAGAGAGAAGTAGAACTGTCGGCCGTGCTGAGTTTGAACAGCACACGTATCCGAGAATTGGCCCAGATTTACTTATAAGTTTTTACAAATTTGTGACACATTTGCCCCGGACAAATTTGTGCAAATCCATTTTTTTCCCTGTGATAATTACAGTAATGTGCAAAAGTAATGAGAGCGAAGTTCGCCAAATTTCGTCCTATGTTCTCTCCAAAATTCTCCGAAATTTCGCAACGAAATTTCGCACGGACACTCGCGAACTTTCGCTGAATGACACGAAATTTTGCGGAGATCTTTGCGAAATTTCGTGTCTACGTAAGCGAAATTTCACAGGAGCGAATATTCGCGCTTGCGAAAATTCGGAAAAACGAAATTTCGCTGATAAAGTTTATGATACAAACAGACTGAATCTAATGCGAACACTCAAGCCTGCATTGCTTTGAATCGGTACACTGTAGGTTCGCTTCGTTCGATCGCATCTATTGCTGGGATTGTTCATCACAGCGCTGTTTACGACAAATTTGATAACGATCTACTTCAGAATTTATAGCTTAACAAACATTTAAGTTCTCTGTAAAACTTTACCATTGAAACACACAATCTGGTTCGAAAAAGATCAGTACAACTATTTGCCCAGAACACGGACAACAAGGTTAATGTTCCGTAATAAAACTTATCTGGTCTTTTAGACTCCAACTTACATATTCTTAACCAGCTACCGATTGCAAGCTACTTGAAGGAAAGGCGCTACAGTCCGCATTTAACTTCTTTTTATTTTACCGAAATCATCAGAAACTTCTCAACAAAGAAGCAAAGTCTTGTGATTTAAATAATCTCGGCAATAAAATTTCTCAAGTTTGCGCTTCAATTCCCTTCCTTTGTGTCGCGACTCGTATCACACCCTTGAATAGCAAGAGCTAAATTATTTAAAAGCACAACAGCTTAAGAAACTGAAAGTTGTTACTTTTAAAAGTCAGATTTGCTTAGAACTCTTTTAAGAGTTTTTTAAAAAAAATCATGCTTACCGTTTGTTACTGCGAGTGTTATGTTTCCAGACTTCATGCGGGCATTCAAAGCAGCAAAGCTTTCTACTTGCTTGAGAAATTACAAGCGATCAAGAATGCTTCATGAAGTTCGATAATTGACATGTTGAGCAATTTACTACTATGACGAAAGTCGGTTTTAAGAGAGCACGTACGCGTGTGAATGCATTTAAAGTCTCTGTTGGCCGTGGATCTGACAAGTGATCGCTCCATAAGAACCAAATTAAAAAAGGCGGGTAAGAAAAGTTAAGGGTTTTGACGGTTTTTAAAAGTTAATCGGCGAACAACAGACTGCAATATCGAGTAAACCTCGCGTTCGTTTAGGAAGATTAAAACACAAATAACAATACGTAAACTTAACAAGTGTCGTTCCGTCTCCAGTTTTCTTCACAAGATTTTCTGCTAACTGAGGTTCACGTTGTTACTGGTGCATGTACATGCAAGGTCTGGTTTCGGTATTGATTAGAATTGATTAGAAGTAACCGTTTAATTATAAATCGTAGCGATCCGTTTGCGACAACGATCGCTAAGATAGAATACAATTTGTAGTCAGTAGCTTCATCCGAGTTCCTGTTTCCTTTGCTCAAGAGCGGTTTTTATGCTTCTTTCGACTCGTGATTTTAGCGTCCATTAATGTCAAATGGTAAGAAAAAATAATCTGTGTGAATCTGCTTTATAAGCGTTCACAATTGAAGTCAAATTTCGCTCCAATCCTGGGTTATCTTAATCTTGCTTTAAACAACCGCTCCCTGGCCAGTTAAGAACTTTTCAATAACGACATTTCGAACCGAAATTTCGTTTAACACGAACCGAATTTCGTTTTCGTTTCGGTTCATCACCTAGCCTCCGAAATTTCGCAGAGACTAGAACGATGGATGCGCCGAAATCTCGCCGAATTTTCGTCTGAAACGAAAGTTCGTAATTTGTTCGAAGTTCGCTCTCATTTCTTTTGCTCAGTGCTGTAAGTCGGAAGACCCCGTTGGAAGACTCAGTTAATTTATTGCGGGATTATATTGAGTATTTTACAGGCTTTTTTCTTTTTGTTTCATCATACCTTACTTGTTATGAAAAACAGACTATATGAATTATCGATAGCGTAGATACATAATGGGTAAGGCACGAACCGGACAGTCGGACCCAAAAACAAAAACGACAATCTAAAAATCAGACTAAATATGGTGACATGGACGAGGGAGTGCTTTGTTTATAGAGTACGCCTAAATCATTATGCATGAAGAATCTACCAACTTATCGTCAAAATTGTTTTTGGTTAAAAACAAATTCTTAATCCATGCTTGAAAAGAGCCTCCTCCGAGTAAGAATAAACGTCTTCCCGCTGTAAGGATGTTCGTCTCGACGATTGCTATAGCGCCGTTGTCAGTTAGAACATAATCAGTTGGATCAAAAGAGACGGGTTGTATAAGTTTCTTTGTCAGAAGTTCCATGATTGATGCTGCTTCGTTTCTTAAGTATCCATTGCGAGAATCAGATCCATATTTTGAAAAGTCGGTTGACACGAAAACTTTCAAACTTAGAGAACCTGCAACAATTTGAGCACGTTCACTCAACTCTGATATGCACTGTTTAAGAAAATCCATGCTTCGACCATGATACAACACAGCTTCTGCCCGAAGGTGAATAGAAATATAGTCAGGGCGTAAATTTTGTTCAATGAAGTCTTTGGCGATGAATTTGAGTTTCACATTAAAGAAATTGGTGTCTAAATCATTAAATGACAAAGGCTTAATCACGGAAGATGTGAGGTTTAATTGTGCTCGAGCTTCTTTGCGGGATTCATCATTACCTCTCCACTGTATTATACCAACACATTTATGGCTCTTGGCAATTTTCTTCTCGAATGCTTTAGCGGAATGTAGTGCGCGGGCGTAAACACAAGTGGTCTTAGTTACAGTGAGACCTGCGTAAGTTCCAACGGGGTTCTCGCATGGATAAACTGCCGTGTTGTCGTTTAAGCCCTCTTTTTGAAAGTAATAATCAAAGGACACCAGCACATCTAGTCGGTCTTGGCATTTGTGACGAAAATGATCCCAGCCAACAAGCTTTGCATGACCGCTAAACTGAAGTTTGCGATTGAGCTCGTCAAGATTAAAGTAGGCGGAAAGAGTTTGGTTAATCCTACCGGTGCCATAAAATTTCGAGTCCTTGACAAAAGGAATCACAACTTGGCGTTCTGTGTAAGCCGCGAGGGCTGTAAGCTTTAACAGGCTGTTAGTGGCCTGAGTAAGCTGCTCCCAGTAACCAAAAGCTATGAGAAATTTCTTACTTCCGTGCTGCGTCTTGGGGCTTACGTACGACTCCGGCCAACTCCACAAAACAAAGAGTGCTACTGCACCAACTAAAGATGCAGTTAGCAGCAAAATTTGCCTCAATCTTCGTAGCATCGGGATAGATCAACAGCGTGTTATATTCACAGAATTGTTATCTCAGTGTACACAAACATTCTGAAGTGTATCAGGCGCATGCCAATTTGAATCGTACCTTTCGAAACATGGTCTATGATTGGCTAGTTATACGTCAAGGTGGCTGTGCTTGCAAGAATCCCATTGGCCTATTCAACTCCGACACACCTTTTCTCTGCCATGGAACAAGTTATAAACGATATCTGCGAATTACACGCACCTACGAAGCGTGAGCGACGTATCAAAGCCGCTTTGAAATACCCAAAGAACGTAACCAGCAATTCCGACGTAATGACAGTCTCTTCAGAAGTTTAAGGTCTTCTCTTGAGCTACTTTTCATGAGGTCGCTGAGGTCGAGTTTGAGATCGTCACGAGCACCAGCAGCAGGCGCGTAGACGCAGTATTTGCCGAGTATCGCTATGTGTAGTTAAAAAATTTCAGAAGGCTGTGAATAATGTCTACCGCTGACAGTGTTCTGGACGCCTGGAACAGGCTATGAAAGTGTACAATATAAGAATTTACTACTTGTCTATAAGGTGAAGTCATGGAACAAGCTGTATGCTCAGTGTCGTCACCAAAAAGCTGAAATCGTCAAATTCCTGTTGTTACAAAAGCACCTTTAGAAGCGGACTCTTCAAGCGGATCATGTATTTGTGACAAGCGAAGACTAGTGCTCGAGGCTAACCGCAGTCAAACAGGAAGATCCTGTTCCCGAGGTATAGTTCAGTCACGAGCAAGCTGATACGCTTATGGTTCTTCACTGGCTTGGCACGTGCCCAGGAATCACGTGCTTGGTGCGCGCTGATGACACTGATGTCTTTGTCCTACTGCTTGCTCATAGTTAAACATTGACTTTGAAAAGTGCTAAGTGAAAAAGGGAAGAGGCGCAAACCAGATCAGAATAATAAAAAAATTTCTATGCAACTCGGCCCAGTCATTTTCAACCGTTGCTTCATAAGAGCCTTTATCGGTGTAAACTCGATCACGGCCTGTGATAACATCTTTGGTAAAGGGAAGTGGAAATCAGTCCAGCTTCCCCAACACAGGAGTATGTCCGAGCTATGATGAGTATCGGGGAGGAGGGATGAGGAGGAGACCTTTGAATTAAAGATACGGAAGCACTCGTGTGGCAACTATACTGAGAGAAGTGTCATAGTGTACATGTGCTGACTATGGCGGGAAAGTCAAGCTAGAGAATCTGCCCCCATGCGTGTCATATTTACGAGACTACAAGAGCAATTATCAAGCCGCAATCTGAATAGCCATTCTTCTACTCCCCTCATTGGCACGTTGAGTAGAGTATGCAAATAGCTCTGAAGTCGGTCTGGCTTTTTGTGCGGCTTGTACCTAATCCGGCTCCTGAAGAAAACTACTCTCCTGTGTATGCAAGAAAGCATAAAGTATAATTATCTTCTACTCTAATAATGTAAAGGATTGGTACTGATAAGTATGTCCGCGGCTGTAGAATACTTAAAAATGTAGAGCAGAAAGATAGTTATTACTGTTGTCATCTTTTTTATTGTCTTTTTTTAGGTTCGATATGGCATTTAGATCTCTCTTAACAAGACACGTTTTGTACGTTGTATAACGCTTTATGAAACTCGTGCTTAGGAACGATGCGGTACATGTACATATATCTCAATGTTATATTTTCCAAACGCGAGTATGATGTTATGCAAATTATGTTATGCAATCAACCCGGTCATGACGCTTTTCAGTGTTGTGGAACAAGCTCTACCACACTGAAGAATAGAGCAAGTTATCTAGTCCGATTTGTGGTTTATAGCTTCTTGATAGAAATTTGTTTTACTTTACGTAGAAGACGCCGTGAGAATAGCCCTAAGCACGTTCTTCTAGCAATATGATGTTGAGGCCCTGAATCGGTAATTTTATTATTCTGATGACTGAGGTAGCAGTTGAATACACTAATGCTAAAAGCAAAACTGGCGGTCACTGTGACGTCATATATGACGTCATCTTATCTTGACTAACTGTAATAATCCTAAAGTAATAGTTCTGGTACTTGTCATTTCAAATAAACGTCAAAACAAAAATCGTGTGTTTTTAAGAGGAAATCGAGGGTTTGTTTATAAATCCAAGATGGCGACCAAAAGAAGGGCAAATTTAAAATTGGATTTAGAAACTGAAAGCTACCGCTCTATCCTTACTATTATGCATTTTTGTGATGCTTATTAGTCAAACATTAAGATTATACATGTTTTGTTTGTTTCCCTCAAGTGAGCCATACAACCCCCCTAGCTGATGGACTATTAATACGGCTAATCGTTTGAAATTTAGAAAATTAAAATGCCGATGACCTGTCAATTTTATTAACCTAGTAATCCAAGGTTATTCTTGTACTGTATTTAGACCACAGTACACTTAAAATGCACTTGTGGCGATTTATATAGCAGAATTTTAAAAGAGTTTCATGTACTGAACGAAAATTTTAAAGTTTCAGTTACTGTACGCGATATCTACATTCGGGTTGTACATTAATGAGAATACGGTAAATGCGATGTACTGTGTATTTGACATAACGGCCCAGAAAGTCGTGAAAATTGAGCCTACTCGGATAATACGGCCACCCTGTTAATACAGCCTTTTTTGGCCCATTAGTGACCATTTTAACGGGGTTCCACTGTACTTCAAGGAGAAGTTAGCAGGAGTAAAGTCCGTAGCGGCTTACTGGAACTTAATTGCGGAAGCGACAAATCCGGTTGGAAGAAACAGAATCTATCTTGTGTATCAGAATCTGTCGTTCGACATGTTTTCGATAATTACTTGGTTTTAAATAGTGTGCAAACCGTGAGGAGCACTCTACAGAACTATTGCTCGTACTGACACCTCTCAGAAATCGGGAGAACTTCAATTGATGCCAACAAAGTGGTTGCTATAGCATTTGCTGACTTTTAGAAAAGCTTTGACTGTGTATCCCATGCTATCTTACTCCATAAGTTCAAGTTTCAATTTGGAGTTCAAGGTCGCCCACTATCATGGCTGACAGACTACCTAACGGATCGAACTCAATTTTTGGCAGTAAACGGCCAGCACTCAGCTGTGCTAAACGTTACTTGCGGGATTCCTCAAGGGTCAGTACTTGGCCCAACGTTGTTGGCCATGTACCCAAATGACCTACAAATTGTAGTCACTTCTGGCTCTGTTTTTATGTAAGCGGATGACACCACCGTTAATTGCATTGGGGATAAGGTTGATAACACTGTCATCCGTTCCATCGACATCTTTCCCTGGAATTTCAAGTTTTGTAACGGTTACTTTAATTGCACCGTAAAATAGCGGGATTTGTCTGGATTGAATTACTCTCACTTGTTTAACAGCAATACTTGACTTTTATCTGATGCGAAATGTTCAAAGTAGCGAGATGGAATCTTGTGTTAACAAAATGTTACGTGTTTTAAGGCGAACACTCACATCACACCGTTGTTTCATTAACTTTATTCCGAATACTTTCTTCCCTAAATATTTTCATTGCCTCTTAACTATACACAAGTTTTGTGAAATAAACGGCGAGTTTTATCGACCCTTTTTTTCTTTGAGAAAGTTTCTGTCTTGTGCTAGACAGCAAAGTAGATCATGAATTGTATTAAGCGGCAGGGGTATTTTGCAGAACACCGAACGCCGAGTGCAGAACGCCGAATGACTCTGAGTGTAGTAATTAGGGTTAGAAAAACTGAAACTGAGGTGAATCGGGTTCCATTTAGGGTCATTATACTGGGAACACAGACCTGAAACTTGATATACTCAGTTTCATAACATTTGGAGTTCTGCGTTCGGCGTTCTGGCAATCCTGAAAAGAAGGTAAACAAAGCTAAATTTTGAAATGAATTAAGACTTTACTGATCCTTAACAGGAAAATACACCATTAAATTTTTCCTGGGGCTTAAGGGCCTATCCGCACTAGCAGACAAATTTCAGTGGAATAAGATGTCTTTGAAACATCTAAACGAAACAATTGTATGGTGATTTATCCGCACTGGAAACTATTTACTCTTAACAGGCTGTCATATCTGCCATCACTTAATTGAAAGAATACTGACGTTATAACAAATAATTGACAAGAAAGACACGTTTTCGCTTATTTAGTCGATTTTGTCCAGTTTTAACACAGAACGAATGTTAAGGGAAATGAGCCCGCGCTCCTTCCCCGAACAGACGGCAGGACGCATGGGTCTGCTATTATCACCTACCACTAATCATATTGTTGCCCGCTCAAATCGATAATAAATTTATTTTCCTGGTGCAGATTTCAAATGGCGGATGCAAAGGTGCTGGTTGATGTGGCGTGCGATCGTGTTATAGAGCCTTTTAAGCTTAAAAATCTAAAATATTTACAAAGAAAATATTAGCTTAGAGAAGCTGGTAACTGGTAGGTATGTTTTTGGAATTCAACCAACCGGAACTATGGTTGTCGACACTTAACGTGAAAGAGATGACTGTCAAGTCCATCCGTAATGCAAGATCAATTTAAATAGAATCAATCCCTGTTTCTACTGATTTTCAATATGGCAAATGCCGAATTGACGACGAGGTAAAGCACAACATGTGTTCAGTATTAAGAAATTTTGAATTTATGTCACAGACACGATAGGCCACTCTCCAGCCGTCTCTTCCCGGGGAAGACCGGGAGAGCGCCGAAAATCGAGCCTAATGTTGTCCGCGGCGCCTTTGAAGATCAATTGTCCGGCCTGGGACAAAATTTGTAAAATTACCACAAACCATCGCGTTTGTTAAGCGAAATCTGTCTAAATAAAGAGCTTTTTCGCT
>OZ037994.1:41592637-41601026 GCA_964035705.1 Porites rus
AATTTCGGTACGATCGATAGTTTTTTAGTTTGAATTTTAGTGACGTCATGTGAAAACCAACAATAGAAATGATCTGAGGGGAAACAAAAATTACTTCTAGTTAGCGGGAGGTCCGAGTTGTCGAGGAATCGAGTTACCGGGGGTAAAATTACAGTAAATGTATGAGGGAAGTCCAAGGGAAATTGATTTTGGTTCGAGTTACCGAGGGTTCGAGTTTTCGAAACTCTTTATTAAGATTTCGGGCGACTTGATCGGTAACCCTATGCCCATACGAGTCTGTTCGGGCAGAGTTAATAAATTGCAATGGTTATGAAACCTGTCTGACTTCTTAGTCAACGGATTCTAGCCTTGACCGTCCACATCTTTCAACTGTGGCACTGTTTTTTTTTCATTTCTGATGTTTGTTAATTTTTATAGCAATTCTTTTATAACTACTATCGTATGGGATTGTTCAAATAAAGTAAACGACTGATCCCTTTGTTAAAAGATCCAGTCCAGTATCTGACGACTGACAATCTAATGTTTTCCGGAAGAAAAAAAACACACACACAAAAAACAAAGTCGCCACTGCTTTAGGCATTCTCCGGGGTGGAGAATTAAAAATGGCTGAAATAGGGCCCGTCTGATTAGCCATCAGACAAGACACGTGAAGACTAGGCCATTTGCACTAAGAGGTCAAGTGACACCGTTTTTATGAAAATGAAAGTTATATGATTTTTCCTTCAAAAAACGATTAGTGGGTTATATCTTAAACAAAATAATAGTGATTTGGTTTTTCAACCCGCACGATTTTCTTTAAATAAGTAAGATCGTGGCAGGTCAGGTGACCAAAGGTGGCCAAGTTTTAAAATTATGAATTAGCTCTTTCTGAACACAAATTTTGCATTTAAACTTTAAGGAAAACGTTGAAAAGATGACATGGTAACGTTTACAGCACATCTGAGCGTAACTATCAAACGTTTAACGAGATATAAACAAAAAGTAGTTTCGGCCGCCATGTTTTGGCCGCCATGTTTGTACGTGGTTGTTGAAAAATCAAAGTGCTATAACAATTAATATCTCCCTTAGATGAGTTTCTCTCAAACTTCGGGTGTAAGATAATTTTTATGTGCTCTGTCAATTTTTGGCATCAGCAAGATTCCAACTCATTGTTTACAGCAAGAATTGGTCACGTGACCTCTTAATGCAAGTGGCATCTTGCGTTATTATCACTCTTTCCGCATTACAAATTTCGGCGAGAAAATTTTATGCGAATTACTTTTTTTGCGACAAAGGCGATTAAAAAATTTCCATTTTCTACTTCTTACCCTGGTTTCTCCAGGCCGGACGCTACGCTACTAAGGGAAAGAAACCACTGCGAGAAACCGTTCTCTTTTCCATCAAGCATGCGCGTCAACGTGATGCCTACGTCAAAACGTCAAATGGCGTCACTTCCTCTTGTTTCGCAGAAAACATTAGGGACTTAAATATCCAACGACAAGACCGCAACGATAACGTCAACAAAACAATGTACAGGTTTAAGTGATAAGCAAAACAACAACTTTGCACGTGCATCACGCTTTTCTGTGCCTGATTTCTTCGCCGTTTTTGCACGACTACGACGTGAAAATGCCTAATTTCGCGTTTCATGGATAACGTAAACAAGCAACGACGAACTTTCTTTTGTCTTCGCTCCTGAACTTGTATTTCTACTCCAGTTAGGTTTCCGTACATTTGACAAAGTCAGTAAGGTAGGAAATAGAGGATACTTCATGGAAAGCGCGGGCGCACGGTATTTACGCACGAGTTGTTTTTGTATCAGAAATCGAATAAGTGAGCGCGGCGAACGAGTGAGATTTCTGATACGTAAACAACTCGGGCGAAAATACCGTACAAAGCACGTTCCATGTGGTATTGTGTTTATTATATACATTCATCATTTTGCCAGCCTTTTTTCTCACATCTTTCCAGAATCCTAAAATCCCGAAATATGCCTCTACATACCGTGAAATGACAAAGACAACGAAGTAACTTAAGCTTATATTAGTATTAAAAATTCTTGGTAACAATTATAATCAGGATAGGGATATGAAATAATCCAGGAATTACAAGTAATATTAACTTTTTTCTGAATGTACAAATAAAAATCAACCATTTTGAGTAAAATGACCGGCTTGAATGTAAACAGAAGCATATGGCCTAATAAGCCTAGCTAAGATAAAAAGTTCACGTACAAGCTTACTCCTCGTTCTGTTTTTTCCCTTTTCTCCGTTGTCTTGCCGCGGGCTCTCTTCAATTTTACTCATCGATAGAGAAATATACAGAACTTTTCCAATCCAATTCCTGCGATTAATCTCACTTTTGTACAACAAAAACTCTACTTTATCGTGTCTTTTCTTCTGAATGTCTGCGGCAAAGCAACTCGCAAAGTGAAGGCGCTGCATCTGCTAGCGCCAGAAAACGTCGAGAATTTTGGCGCGAAACTCACACGCCTCTGTGGCTTTTGATTGGACGTATCATTTGTCTCAAACGTGAAAAAGACATCATTCGCGATTCTGATTGGACGTATCACCTTTTTCAAGTGTAAAAAGCATCGTTCGCTCCTCTGATTGGCTAGAACAGCTTTTCAGAGAATATATCTCAGTATGTACATAATAATAAATAATCCTAATAGTTACTGAATTGAAAGAGCGCCAATTAACAGCAGGCTCGCCTTAAGGCAGCAGTTGTAAGGGTAAGGAAATGTGTGAGTGCCTCAACTTGTTGCTAAACAGGTTTTGCATGTTTAAAGTTAATTTTTTGTTCATGGCGCTGGACGGTGGCTCGATGAAAGAAGCAGACAGTTGCTCGCAGTGGTTTCTTTTCTTTCGTAGCGTAATGTCCGGCCTGGAGAAACCAATACTCGCAGGGTAAGAAATCTTTGGCTGTTTTACGGCTAAATGTTAACCTCCTGAGACCCCCCTCCCCCCCTCACGATAGTACCTTACTTTAGACGCATATAAGTCAATGAAATGATGTGTGCCAGAAAATACTAACATTTTTAACATCGTTCTATAAAGTCTTATTTTTCAGTACCTTTGGCTGTGTTGGAATAAAATCAGGAGAATCTTTGTGGTCTTTATTTCTTTTCAAAACATCTTGCAGTTGAGATATCAGCTCCCTTAATTGTCTGTTGTTGCCTGGACTCTCCGTTTCGAACCCTGGAGGAGCGTAGGGCTGGGGCTTTGACTTGTTAATAGTGGTAAGATACCGCTGGATCAAGCGAGTAATCACTTTATGACGCTGAAAATGAAAAAGAGTATAAGAATGCATTTGACATTAATGACGACGGTTTATTTGGCAATTGCTTTCAGAAACGAGGGTCGAGTCGGTTTTATTATTTCGTAAAAAATATACTTCACCCTTAAAGGCAACGACATGTACAAATTAAAGAAATACGAAAAAATAAATAAATAAGTAAATAAATAAATGCATAAATTATCTTTATTATCTTCGGTAGCATTTATAGCAAAAAGCTTAAGTGCGCCTGAGCAAATATATGAATGAAGGAATTCACAAGCAACATATAGAACAACGCGCGGAATCCAAACTGATAAAGGACAAACCAGCTGGCTATTTACAAGCGTGAGTCAAGAATTTAAGTTTTGGGATACTGAGTAACAAACCCTTTAGTTCTTAGGGCGGGACCTCAAACCCGGACGACCGGACAGTCTTCTGACTACAAGGCCACGCTGCTCCCGAAAAACTGGTTATTCTGGTTATTTCGGTTATTTTGGTGTTAATGCCAATCAGACCGCTCATTTCAGCGGGAACATTCTGCTTAAAAAAAAGGAATACACTCTGATTTACAAAAATTTTTTTTTTGCTATCAATAAAATAGCGGAAACATCCGGCTTGTACAATTAATTTGCACCATTACGTAGGAAAACATAGCAACTACATAACAAAGCTAAGGAAAAGGTCACTTCGAAAACAACAACAACAACAAACTTGAGATTTTCTGTGGCATATAATTTTGTTAAAGTTTGATTTATGAAAAACCTATTAAATTGGTTCATTTGAAATGGTTAATTTCCAGAGAAATACACGGAAATGTAAATTGCTCCTGGAAAAGTTTCTTTCGTTTGGCTAATCTCATTTATGTTAGTATATACACACTCAGTGATCTTGGTGATTAAAGCCATCTGATTGGTTCGCTATCTCGGACTATTGAACAATATTCACCTCCTAGAGAGTGGAATAATGTCTGAGCTCGGTGTTTTTCGCATTTTTTTTGAACTTTTAAAAGCCGACAGAATCCTAGTGGTGACTTTTTTAAGGTAAGAAAAGACTTCAAAGGATTCAAAACGGCGCTTTTCTATTTACTGTAGCATAGTTTTGTACTCGATGGATTGTTTACAATTCCCGTTTATTCGCGAAGAAGAGACTCATTTCCTAACAAGAAACATTTGGCCCAAAAATCGAAGTATATTTATGACAAACAAATTTGAAAGCAAATGTTTGCAGGAATTCTACGTTTCAAGTAAATAGAAAAAAGAATGCTACCGGAAGACAACGTCTTACCTCAAGCAACCGAGCGTCATTTTTTGATTTTTTCAGCACTTCATGCGAAGAACGACACAACAAACCTTTTTTTACTATAAACTTGGCGAGTCAGCAGAAAACAACAAAGCTATACTTTTCTTCTCAGGTAAGGAAACAATTCAAACTTTGAACGGTTCCATTTAAGCCATTACGCTGTTGTTTGCGAAGTGATAAACTTGTGAATTGCCATGTTTGAAAATTCTGCAAAGATCTGTTTTGAAACGTTTGCGTGATTTGATCCGTCAATCAGATCGTACGTTTTAACTGTTTCCTCTCTGATTTTGTCGAGATCACTTCGTGTGTATATACTAAAACAATTATTCTTTTCAATTTCGGTGAATTAGTGGCTTTAGGAATATTTACCTCACCGCCTCGCCACTCATTTAAATTTAGCCACTATTCACCTCGATTTCAAAGAATAATTATTAATTGTAAGTGGCCTTGCGAAAATGTTCCACCCGTCAGAAAATTTTTACCTGTTTTTCATACAAATTTCATACGCCCAGTCTTTATCATTATGGTCGCACGAGTATGCGAAAACAAATAAAGAGCACACCGACATGCATTCTAACGTAAGCTATCGTTATTGAAGGCGCCATTTCGCTGCCTAAAGAAAGATGCCTCATAAGTGGCCGGCGTTCCAGTTATATACTTACTCTCTGCATGTCCGCCTTTTTTCTTGTGGATTCAGACGCAGATGGAAAGCTTCCTTCACGGCTTTCTCGCTGAAATTTTAAAAGTAAATCATACGAATAATTATAAAGAAAAAACGTCAGTGTGCGGTGGGGAACTAGGTGTGGGGCCCTGGTGATGTAATGTTACATCAAAATGAGGCCCACGGGGAAGAGAGAAATTATTTGCAGAGCTTGTTTCCGTTCTGATCTCACCTTGTGGATCTAAGAAATTCTGTAATGAAAAGAGTGAAAATGTCATTGACTGAGCTTAATGAGATAAATGTAAAGATATATTTGGCGAGTAAAGACATGAATTAATTGCAGGGTTCGGTAAGGTGAGATACCTCAATTTCCGATTCTAGATTTTTAGGTATCAGTGTAGATTTTAGGCAATAGATCAAACGAATGGAAGAAGGTGTTAAACTAGCTTCTTTTGTACGTACATACCACAGAAGACCTATGACGCGAGCACAGTCTGCGGCAGAGTTTAAACACCCAGTGTGGGGGAGGAATGAGGTTGAATGGAGGCGGCATTACATTGCCATGATCTAAATATGGCATCCACATCCGGGTTCTGGAGAATTTCCATTGAATATCTGCGTCATCCTATAACGAAATACAAAACTGAGCAGCCACAGTTAAAAGACAGCACCGGAAGACAGTATACTATGAACTCTATACACAATTACGACGTAGAAACGTAAGCATAAAGAGAGGCCTAAGGACCACCACATTTCCCCGCAAACTTCAGAAAAACTTCAGAAAAAGTAAACAGGTCGGGAGTAAAGAAGAACGACTCGTGATTTAGAGATTAAAAAGTAACCCCAAATGATATTCCTGAGGCAGTTATAGTAAATGAACGAGCGCTGGAAAGTGAAAAGTGGAGAAACTAACCTTCGGCAAGGATTCTTCGGAAATGCAGTCTTATTTATAGCAAGACAACCTCACACTGTCGGAGAAACAGGCCTTTCTTACACCACACTCTTCAGTTGATGTCACGTGAATCAAAGCAAAGGGAAAATTTTTCGATAGTGTATATTATAGTAGGAAGGTCTTAAGAGCGACGGACAGGAAAAATCAAGCGAAATCACCATCTTGATTTTGTGTCAAAAATCAATTTCTTTAATTCTTTATTCAAATTTAGATTTTTGGTACCTTAGAAACCTGATGTAAACTGTTCACGCCAAAGGCCTTTTATTTGCTAGGATTATTAGAAAAAAACGGTGTCAGAATTAATTGCGTAGATTTTAACCTGAAATTCGCTGACATCAACTTTCCTCTTGTCCGCAGACAGAGTCGCATGCAGAAATTTGGATACTCTCTATCAACAGGCTTTCCATCGACAAAAACGTTTTGCGAGACCAATCAATAGCAACAGATTTCTTATCTACCTAAAAGCTAATCGACAATTGAGAGAGAAATCGATTTTTTTATGTCCTGCTACTTGATGATCCGGATTGCCTGATCGTCACCCTCAATTGTTCCAAAGAATTCTGTTTTAAATATAAAAAATGAGAGGAAATGAAAAACGTTGAGATTTTTGAAAACGTTACCGCCAAACGGACCTTTTGCGTCAAACAGTTTTTTCTCGCTCAAAAACTATCTTCAAAGGAGCCATTACAAAAAACCAAGAGTGCAACTATTGCTTTTTTCTCTTCTCCTCCTTTCTTCCTTCTCGCTCTTTTTTTTTTCCTTTCCTTTTCCTTTTTTAGTGTTCTTTTGCAACTTATAGGGCCCAAAAAGTCTGCCTTTTTACGCCTTTTCACTTAAATGACTGCAACTTTCGTTAGGTTGGTTTCTAAAAATCGGTTATATATATATATATATATATTTAATATAAATTCGTTTTCTGAGTAGAACGTATTTTGTAGAACGCTCGACTCAATTGATTGAGGAGCATCAGCTATAACTTTACAGAAGTTCAGGTTTCACGAGTAATCATCGTTTTATTGCTACAGAACTGTTTCGTATGGTGCAAGGACCACACTCATCAGGCAATTTTGACGACTGAATTGTTGGAATTGGAAGGCTGGCAGTTAAATGCGAAAATTTAAATGGTTGCTATGGTAGATGCGTTACATTCAGGTTATATGAAACTGTTGAGAGGGTTGCTAGGTAACAAAAACATTATATAAGGGGGATTATCTGTCGTTATAAAAAATGTGATATAAGCGGCCTTTAAGCTACGTTACTCTAAAGTTTCCAAGTACATATCGATTTCTGTGGGGGCATGAACTTGCTAATTCGTTTCTTCTGTTGAGGCTACACAGTTCTTTTTTACAGATGATTATGAACTTTTAATTCAGGCAAAGACTACATTTTTTGTTAATGTTGCTGTAGGGTTTACATTTCTTAAGAATTTTCCATTTAATCTGAAACGGTTTGTTTTCGTTTTGTAAGTTCCAAACATATTTTGAGAGTTCTGTTTCGTTTCTTCTTTTCGAGTGTCGAAAGGATGTTTTGTGGTTCCTGTAACGTTCCTTAAAGTTTGTGGCTAGTCCAACGTAGGTTTCAGTAGCTGTCTCAGTAGTAACCGTGGCTTGATAGATGACGTTAGTTTGAAGGCATTTTCCTTCTAATGGGCAATCAGACTTTTTCCCACAATTGCAGGTGTCGGGTTGCGGTGTTGGGGCATTTGCATTGGAAAGAACGTGTTTGTTGTGTGACGATATGATGGATTTCATATTTGGCATACATGAGTAGCTTAGCTTGAGAGTGTGTCTGTTGAAGATCTTGTAGAGTGGATGTTTTTTCTGGAAGCATTTATCGACGATGCGGAGGAACTTTCTACCAAGGTTGGTTTTAACATTCGAATCGAAAGGAGGATTGTACCATGTAATTTCCCTTTTTCTCTTTCTTTTGGTTCTCGGAGTGGGTTCAGGGTTGTATGTTAGTTTGTGATCATATCCACTTTCTTTAAGTGCTTGCTGGTAAGGAGCAATTGATTCGTCAAAAACTTCTTTGCTGGATGAGATGTTAGTTAGCCTTTTGTTGATGTTGAGTGGTATGTTTTTTAGTAATGCCGGGGGGTGGTTGCTCTGTTGGTGGACGTACGAGAGTTTATTGTTGGGTTTCATGTATGGCTTGTAACTTCCGTCTGTAAGGTCGAAGGTTACATCAAGAAAGTGAACGATTTTTTTGTTGGCATCGAT